>JAQQZZ010077152.1:0-24539 GCA_030265115.1 Mopalia vespertina
CCCCCCCCCCACCAAGAGAAAATACATATATAAAGTATTGGGATTGGATCTTATTCAGAAGTTCATCAACCCTAGATTTACATTCCCTTCTGTGCATCTCTTACTATCATTAGTATGATTTTTCGCAAATGTAGCCCACTAAGCCATACATGTATTTCATCTATTCTCCATTTGACTCGAGGTGTATTTTATCCTCGATTGTTTTTGTATTATTCCACTTAAACGGAAATAGTGCAGATCTTTGAATTTCTCATGCTATATTAAATGTTGTAATAAAGCCTGATAGAATATGTGATTTTAGGTTCGATGATTCGCAAATAATGTATCTTATGTTGCATTTAAATAGGTCGGTAATACTCCAAAAGAATGTTGATTATCAATGAATCAAACCGTTGACGGAATTAGTGAAGCAAATAAACTATCAGCTGTTTCAGTTGCTTTGATATTCAGTACAATCTTAATGGTCTTTGATAAAGATTGTACCTGGCGTGTGCGCTGTAATATTCATTTCAGACGCTTGTGTGTAACATTTAAAAAAAAAAAAAATGGAAGATAAATAATAAATTGGGTCACTCTGGATGTACATCCATAATTGAAAAACACAGCAATTCTATATAATTATATAGATCATTGGTTTTAGTATACACCCATGTACTCCTAACATGAAACCAAAGGGAATGGAAGCCTTTCAGGTCATATAGGTAAAAAAAACTACATGTTTTGGCTGAAAGTTGCAGCAACCTGCCAAGAGTATAGCTTGAAATAAATGGTATTCTCCAAAGATGAAGGCATGAAAAAAGGCTTTAAGCACAATATAGGTTAGGGAAATCGAATGTAACAGAAATGGTTATAAATGGGTCTACTTGTCCAAAGTTTACATGTATAGCACGTTCGTCTTGTCGATAGTATGGCCAAAAAGAAAGCTGTTTTTTTAATGTGCTTCTAACTGTTAAACACTGGGTGACTTGACAGACAAACACCAAACAGCGCATGTGCTCAGTTCAAAAATAATTTTCCTTCTTGCTACCTATGCTACCAACGAAGACTACGGGTCCTGATTGTCTGTAAGTCCAAACGTTTACCAATCACGCCATATTGGATGAAAGGGATAAGACATCAGCATTAAAATGTCGCGTGAATGTGTTTCTTGGTTAACTCTATGACATATTTATGAGTTAAGTAGAGAGAACTTAAAAGAATCGGCGGAACAAATAGAGCATATGCACATTTAATATATATTTGTGAACAGGCTTGATTTGATATCAGTAGTATAATATGCATTGGAGACAACGGTATATGTCGTGGGGAAGTTAGCGAGATAATCCAACCTTTATTATTCTGTTTAATGGTCCATGCAATGGGTTTGACTTATACAAACTGAAGATAGTGGCATTTAATCCCGAACACTTCTTTCAAATCGACAGAGAAAACATTTAGCAACTTAAGAGTACACATTGGCTGAAGTCCACCACATGTTGCCTTATTCAGTCCAATTATCTGTGCTTATTTAACAAAGTAGTTGGTCTAGCAACAGATTGAGAGTCGATTGCTCGTATTCCCAGTGCTTGTTCAGTAATGTACAACGACAGCAGTCACAATAATTCCAAGCAATAAAGGCGTCTTTTTTCTTAATTACATCGTCAACTGCCATCTTCCTCATAAATAATTCGTCACTAGAAAAAGCCTAGACTGGTCAGGGTACAATCACGGGATGTTCCCTATTTATATCCCCCAAATCACAGCATTTTATTGAAACGGAATCCACGAGATGCAACACCGTACAAGCATTCTATTCAGTAAGGTCAATGCTAGAAGACAACAAAGCGTGTCAAAACATGTTCCGTAGGAGCGTTCTAATAACAACAAGGATCTTGAATAATATACTTAGTAGAGCCACTTGATTATCTTAAAGGGGTGCCTTGTAAACAAGAAGTAAAATTATCTGTTTGCAATCTTGATGATGCTATAAAACAAGGTTGACAAAAAAAATCAGCATTTAAAGATGTTGGGAGCATCTATAAATATTTGTATTGTATTGTATAATTCTTTTTTGTATGGCATTTTAAGCGTGTAATCGGGTCCATGCGTTAGTACAGTTTTAACAACAACTATGTTCACTCTATAGACTCATACGAATGCACATTATCAAAGGTGAGAACCTTATAATTGAGGCCAAATTCTCTTATATTTCCAATGCAAAACTGTCATTTAGGGACAATTTTGAGTTATAATTAATATACTTAAAATAAAAAATACGTAATTTCACAATTTCGATTAATTACAGAACATTTGGTGTTCATTTAATTTAAGGGGAATAATTGTAAAAAAAAAAAAAAAAAGATCGGCTGTTCTTTTGTTACGCAAATACAAGTTCGCTTCAAATAGGTGAAAATTTAAACGGAAACCATCAAACTATATCAATACAGAAATAACTGTAACAAAGTAAGTGATATTTATAAAAAGGTTTAAGATTGCATTATATTAAGAAGTTTGAATTTCCTAATGATTCTGTATACAATAATCTTGTGGAAATAACCTAAAAAACCAGGATATCGTAAAAGTTGCAGTATGCAATGCTGAGTAGCTACATAGTCCTTCAGTAATAATCTGATGTGTAAATTCTTTAAAAGCACAGTACAAATATCAACTAGTTTCCTTTCGTTTATCTTGTGTAAACCCCAATTACCACGCCTAGGATTTGTAGGCCAAGTCGATGGGAACCATCACATATAGCTCGTGCTTTGAGGAAAGAACTAGCTGTATACAAAGTTATCGCACGTGTGAAAATTTATGTTCGTAATTCGACGTTGAAGAGAGTTGACAAATTGTAAATGACTTTCTCAAACATAGGCTACTTGTTTTGATATTCCAAATATAGCCTTACTATATCTTTTGGAGTGTTAACTTAATTAAGATTGTACTCATTAGGGAGCGAAGGTAACAAACTAACCATTTTAGGATTGGAACCTGTTTCAATATTTCATTTAATTAAATTTTTGATTGATTTCAAGAGGATAACACACAGTCCATAGACCACTTGGTGGTATCTTCAATAAAACTTCATAGAGAGTAATGGGAGACAACTTTGATGGGGAGCAAAAATAAAGATGATTTTTTTTCCACGCTCCAGTGCACAATATTATGAACGTCTCACGCGATTTCGAGAGAAATCATGCAGCTTATGTTATACTTAATATTACCTTACGTAGTTTTGGGCAAACATATCAAACAAGTCCAACTTGAGGTGTAACGGCTGAGTATCTCGCCATTATGGAGATAGCGAGCAACGTCTGACCGTATCGGCAATCAATGGAGAATGCTGCAAAAGAAAAGAAACTTGGGCCATCCCGAACCAAAGCAATATAAGCAGAACACCGGTCAAATAGTTTGACCACAATAGATAGGGGTTAGCACGTTTCAAAATTGTTCAGAATTCAAGACAAATAAAACAGATGTATTTACTTGTAACATTCCACTGAGGAAAGGCGTAGAAGATTTCAACTTTGTGCAGAATGAAACATTTTAGGTTCAGATGCAATATTTTATACATTTATTATTTGGAAATGATAAGAAAGTTCAAGCAAATCTTCTTAATAGATTTCGCTTTGGCATGGCTACCAGAAAACGTCAACTATATATATATTCAGATTGCTTACATAAGACAAGATGTTACAGAGGGATTCTATGGAGAAACACCATTATGTGGTCGGTATTGGTATAATATACTTTGCAGGACATTTGTTTAAAGGTCAATTCGTTACGGGATACAATACTGTACAATAGCACTCAGCTTGGTAATCCAAGACGGCCACAAATGATTCTTTTCAAACAATATAACCATGGCATTTTGCCACGACAAACTGTCTCGCCTGGTCCTTCCAGTTAAATATATTGTCGATCAAAGTAGGATTATTCTGACATTTTAATCCTGGCTCTATATGTGATAGATTTCCAATCATCAATAACTTTTATTGCATGTTAGAGACTTCGGCGAATACGAACTAAAGCTAAAGCATTCGACTATTGTTGTAAAATGTTTTTAATCTCTCTCTGTGGTAATTTCAGTCCAAAGAACGTTTAATTAGTGAAATATATATCTAAACTAGGGGCTCTCTTATCCGGCCAGAAAAATTGGCAAGGTATTTGATCCATTTTGTCCTTTTGCAAACCGTGATTAACGACAAAGGTATACTTGTTGTGGTACAATAGGTGTATTCAAAATATGTACCATTGTCGTCAAAAGAGTTCGACATATATAAAAAGATCAACACAAACAGAGATATATAAAATCAATCAATTCGCCAACAATTTTCAAAAGAATATATAGTTCGTTAATTGGTTGTGTGAACTGCCGCAATCGTCAAATAAATGGATTTTACGACCTGCAGTTCTATTGCAACTTTGACACCAAAATGTGTATTTTGTAAACTAAAATTGTCTGGCATTTAGTGTTAAGTAGTTTATTAGTGACACATTAAGACAATGGAGGTTTGGAACCCTTCATTAATAATGCTTTTCATCATTCCACAAAATCAGGTCTGAGCCCTGTTGCTCGACAGACGATTAGGTAGTAACAAGGGATTAAATTGTTAGTAATTCAAACCGTTGTGGGCCATAGGCATTAAACATAACGTGACGTCATCTGAACAGATTAAATCTGATAGCGCTTTGTTCAAACGGCCCCTAAACTTAATTATCAGACTATTAATTTTAAAGATCAGCCGGGCAGCACAAGCGTCCCATGTAAGGTAATTGTGTATGGTTTTATTATTGAAATGGTTCTTTTTCCTTCAGGACTCTCCAGTTCAGCGTCATTTGTCTCTACGAATAAAAGGCGCGAAAGGGAACATATCCTTAGATCGAGGCTTCTTCTGCATTCCTTAGATCGAGGCTTTTTCTGCATTCTGTCACTGTTGGAAGCAGCTATGGTTTTAACGGCTTAATTAACTAATTATAGAAAACATCCAAACGGTTTACCACCATCCACCTGACGATAGTATTGAATAGTTTTATGTACATATCTGGAAAAAGTTCTTCTCAGTGCAAACATGTAGGTTTAGACCTGGTTAATTAGCGTAATCCAATATATTACTTGGAAAAGTAACGAAATAAAGAACTACTGCCAAACACACCAGCATTGATGGCTAGATCTGAAACACACCACAATTTCTTCTACGCTACATTATATCATTAATTGGAGTAAACAAAACTGTATCACGATCTATGTAGTAATTGGGAAATGATAAAACTTAATTGTCAGACTTTACTTTTTTTCCTGACCAAATGCAATTACAGTTAGTAAATATCTAACATAATGAGTCTTTAGACGCCTTTGTCCAGTAACAAATTACCTTATACAACTTCGATGGAGATAAAACTTGAGTGTTTTCCCAGGTTAAATATTAAACAGCTCCAATATCGCTCACATAAAGCTTTTCAATATTAATCGATATTTTCGCCCTTGAGATGCAAGGATGGTAATAACCTTTAGTAACAGTTGTTTGTACACATTTATATCAGACGGTTCATTTCACGTACTAGATGAAAGCTCAGCATAATAGACTGTATATCATATGCATGGCCTCCGACAAACCTCATAGAATTGCGCTTTTCAAGTTATTTTTAAACAACTACGGTGAAAAAATCAATGCAAGAATGATAAGTGGCGTACCACAATTTGTATGGATGCTTATGTCTCGGTACATTTTTATTCACCGCTTACCTGTGTATATGAAGTAATTTCACTATTAGTATACCATACGTTTTGAAAGCTGAGGACTACATCCTAGTAGACACAGTTAGCCTTCAATTCCAAGAGTAGGCGGTTGGGATAGAACTTCCTCTCGCCCTGGTGCTCAAGCAGCTCAAGGGAACGTGAGAGCGATCGGTTTGTTATTTATTTTGAGTTTTACGATTGTTCTGTCTTGCCATTGTTTGTTGCCTGTTATGCCGAGGGTGGTTTCCGTCACCCGCTGTGGTTTACGCAGGACTGGTTATTTAGTATAGTCCACAGCTGTTTCCATCAAATTCGGTCAATCAAACATTGCTCAGAATTAATTTAATAATGTGACAACTTGAAAAACTGTTTTATAAAAGTCTCATTTTTCGATTGGCACACCCCAAAGTATTATTGTTATAATAGTTCTATTCCATTGTAATTGCATTGAGCAGATGACAATGCGAATGAGCACACAACCATACATAAATACACAATTAACCTGTAGACGGAGTAATTGTATGCTGTGCAAACAACCAAATAGCAAATGGAAACGGAACAAAACGTTTCACACTAATCCCTGTCGGGTTCATCGATGTTATCAGAATCGTAAACACCTATAAAGTGAAGTCAGTAATGCATGATACCGAAACCTAGGACAGTCAATGTGTGTATGTGTTTAAACCCGGGCGTAAATGTTATGTTTAATGGTTTTATGCGGCGTTGTTAATGTGTCAATGCCTTTATTATCTCCTTGCCTAAGTTAAACACCGACTAAACATTACAGACTTCACAGGCGGTACCATTGCACAAACCAGACTTTTCACGGGGAAGTGAATCACCAGTAATTGGTTATGAATATTGATAACCGTTAACAAAGTCATGCCCGCTATTATTAATTGCAAAATATATACAAGTTGATGGTGTCGTTTTCAACTAAATTTTCATAACAAAGGATAATGCCTGCTGATTATGTTTATTTTAATAAAGGCTTTTAACGACTGAACAGTTACAAGCCCATTATGCTTCACTTTCTGAAGTTACTTTTTTAAACAGACTGACTACCAACTAACTGTAAGAGTGGGCCGCATGTTTCTGTTTTCAGTCCGTGAGCTATGGATTAATTTAGACGATAATCTGATTATATGTATAAGAAGTGCACACAAGTAAGCTATAATTTAGGAAGAACGCAAAATAGTCATTGTTAAGAGATCCTGTTAAGAAATTGTTCATGTTGATGGTTTCATTGCATTGTTAATATAAGAGCCATTAAGTATTCTACTATTCTTCCTCCTTCCTTGAATGACAATTGATCCACGCGATGGTGAGGATTGAGCCACAATGTTAATAAATATGTCGTGTACAGTATATAAATATACCTATATTTTTTGTGTCTTTTATGTCCCAAAATAGTGAAAATACTTTAAATATACCTGTAAGAAAACTCAAAGCTTGTGAAAATTAGTTGCATTTTTAAATTAAGTTTTATTCAACTGTAAATCTAAATAAAACATATGTAAAAACGGTGAACAAATAGTAGAATCGTTGACGAAAATACTTAATGGCTCTTATGATACCAATAAAATGAAAACCTCAACATAAACAATGAAATTGATAATAAACATAAAGAAATGAAATGCCTTATCAAGACTGTCATCTCACAAATGATGCTTGTTTGTTAGATTAAGCACTTGTTTATGTTTAACTATGCTTTCCTCTTTAAGTGAAATAAATTTCTATCATTTTTTGTGTTATCATTTAATATCAAACTCCATGCTTATTAAAAAGGGTATTTTGTTGACTATGAATTTTGCACCATTAAGAAAATATATAAAATGAAAGTTGATGTGAATGATGCACAATCCTGAAAAACTCACTTTAAGCATTCTGAGAAACAAACAGAACTGTATGTACTTCCAGATCAGGTGATGTCATGGAAATTCACCAGAGGACAGCGTATGGCCATGATAATTAGCTCAAATAAATGATACATTTATAATATACTGAGTGGCCCACTCCACCCACCGACCCACTCTTTTCTACTCTCCCCTACCTTTTTTCCGTGGACAAACGACAGAAACCAACAAGGTGGATGGTTTGTGCGGATGGTAGCTCAAGCTAAGCGGACCCCTAGCGAGTAGCCCTGGCGGAATTTAGTGGCGGAAAACTCGATATTGACCGAACATAGCTCAAATTGGGCTTAATTTGATGTATAGTCAGAAATAATACGATGACGTTGAGAGCAAAAAGGCTAGTGCTTTTCGCTGTTTCAGATAATAACACGTCGACAGGCATTCTGCTCAATCTCTCAACACCTTTTGTCATCCTTTATATTTTTTTTTGCTTGTTAACAACCTAATGACTTTCGATATTTGTATTAATGGAAAAGCAGCTTGCTCGAATTTTACCATAAAATGTGAATATTGTGAAGCAAACTTGACATGATTCGTTGCTGGTATGTAGTAAATATGTAGATATTATCACAAAAATGTGGCTGTCTGCCATCGCATTACCTACATTAATCCAATACTTGCCGGTCTTATTGATATAAATAAGCCACCGCCGTTTAATTTAATATTTAAAATATAAACAAAGCCTGTACGACGTTATAAATTACACACATATCAAGTCCTGTTAAACAATAACCTTTTAAGCACTTAAATTATCGATGCGTTTCGATGAAAACGTGAGTCGCTGTTTAAAGTGTGGCTGTTCACCGGATAATGATTGTTTCTGATTATTAAGCACGATATCAATATGACACAGCCTGGGATTTGTACAGAATACATGTGGATGCCTTTTACTAATTAAGTTTCCAATTACTGTTATACCACTGGTTCAAGTCCGTCCACCGAACATCAGGCATATGAGTGAGTTGTACTGTGTGGTTCCGTCAATCGAGGGGTGGTTTCAACGAGGTTTCCCCTAGGTTTTCCACCGTATTTAAGCAGGAAACTGTGTATAATGGACAAGCCGTCGTCATATAAGTAAAATACCGATGAGTATGACGTTAATCCAGAATCAAACAAACAAACAATGTGTTTGGCTTATGTTTGTCTGCTGGTTAAGTAAGTGACATTCAGCAAGGCGTTTGCCTAGAAAAGGAAGATTCCATCTAAATACTTTACTATGTCCATAGTTTTTCTATAGTTTATTTAGTTTCTAAATAAATATATGTATTTAAATTTATCATTGGAGTCAAAATCCAAGGATTAAAGTCAGCAAAGCGAAAATAGAAAACACTGGCAGGTACATGAGAGTCAAGTGTGACCGGCATTCATGATATGTGATCAACACAACTACCACGATACCATTTAAGATTTGTATTTCCAAAGTAAGATATTCAGCATGGTGTATCAAACATAAGACCAATGGCATGCCTTTACTTGCTTTGGAACCAAGGTTTGTTTTCCTTTGAGTCTAAATTTGTAAGGCTTTAAACCCCCTCCCCCATGATGAATTAATTCTTGGCTGAGAAACTATTGTTATTTTTTAAATTTTGACGTTAAAATTGCTCATACTTCGTCGCAGAATACCATATAACAGGTCTTCAGTGTCTTTCAAACACAAAGTTTTTGTGAATGCTGAAGTTAAGATATCTTCAAGCCAATATATGAAAGTAACAAGAAGAAGACTAGGCTTTTATTGTACTTAGCCATATTTGGATTTCTTGAGTATTTGACGGAAACCCATTCAAGAGAACATTTTGGAGTTTTGTTACTCGCTGTCCAAAAGCGGGGACTAAGATTTATTGAATAGACAGAAAAGCAGTGCCCTGTTTACGATCATTAGATATGGCATGCGTATAAAGAACCGTTGTTTCAGTGACGCCACGTCCAAAGGAACATAGGCCCGACGTGTGTATGTCCGAGATACCATTGATTGACGGTTCAGTTTCAGGTGTGTAGACTATGCCACCTAATAATTCAGTTACTGCGCATATCACAAACTATTAGCTTGAGCAGACAGTGAATGAAACCTTGAAGATGTCACTGTCATCTGTGTTCTATGTAAATAATACGTATGTTAGATATATATTCACCTGTAGCCTGAGTTCCTTGACAGTTGTCATGTCAGTGAGAGAAATGACATGGTTAAACGACAAAGACAAAATAATGAATTGTCTCAACCTTGTTTCCACCAGTTAGTCGACGAAGAGGCCGCCTTATTCATGGACATTATATTGGGAATACCAGCCCAGTCTGTACTTCGTCCTACTAACTCAACAACATATTTTGAACTGTTGAGATCTATTCCATAGCATACATGTATACTATAATTATGCATAAAATGTTTTTCCGCTTGTTTGCCGCATCAATGTCTTAGTGTCAAGTTATATATGGGGTCAAATTACTGTCCGGTTTAGACTTATGGTAAGGTTGGATGATGGATGGATGGGTGGATTGATTGATTGGTGTTTTACGCCAAGTTCATTGGTATTTCAGCCACGCTGTCGCGTAAACACATTTTCAATTTATATATACCTCATATTATGCAAAGAATCATCAATTCAAACAGTAGTACCCTTGGCATTTAATGTTATGGTATGGATACGAATTGGTTTTAGTGTTAGTTTCAGTATTAGGGCTACTTTAAGGGTTAACCATAACACCATGGACATATCATACACAGAAACAAACTACAATGCGGACACCGCATAATAGAAAACTGTGTCGGATGTGTCTCCATTCTGCCAATGTTATATAGACTGTGCCTTGGATATAATGGAGAGGCGTCTTACTCCAGATTCAAACTCGTTAGCTAGTTGTCAACGTCTTGTTTTACAACGAGCGGCAGTTTCTAATTTTTATTGATACTTAAAAAACCTGTTTGGTTTTTTGACACCCACGCCTCTCCAAGTGAACACAATGGCCATTACATGCATATTTAACATAACGCTAATTGGGGTTGAGAACTACCATAGGGTATTAAAGGTAGTAATAGCTACCAGTTATTAACCTAGCACATGTCTTCACACAATACATACACTTGTTGATTTATGTGCAGGCCTATTTATTTTAAGTATTTATTATAACATATTGTGCCATGGGTACAATAAGTGCCAACTTGGCATTAACGGAATTTCAGATTGCGCCAAACTGACATCCCCAGCTCTATTTTCATAAGAAACACTTGACTTTGTGGGATGCTATTTTAATATGAATCTATATACTGAGTATCTAGCTTGGTCTAATATTGTGGCGCAGTATGACAGTATAACTCGAAGCACTATGGCGTTTTTATGTAACCTTTATGTTAAGACTCGGATTTTGTAGTAAATAGTTCAGTGGCTAGCGATAGTAACAGTTAACATACAGTACGGTAAACCGAGTAGATTGAATCCACTATCTCGCGTATACTTGTGGGTCTTTACTCCACTCTTGACACCCATGACACTCCAAGTAAACACAATTACAGCTACATGCATATTTAACACCAAGCTAATTGTGTTTCAGTATTGCCACAAGGGAATACCGAACTGAGGTTCCTACCAGCCATTAACTCAGATGATGTATTTAAACCATAGCTTACAATTGTCGGCTTTTATGCTTCAAGTATGTCATACAACATAATAAAATGTGCACTCATTATGGGAAACTACAAATGCTAAGATTGCGTTTAAAAACATTTGAATTGCACCAAAACTAACACCTTAATTTCCACTAAAATATCAAGGCCTACCATCATATAAGAGAAATCCCCTTGAGTACGGCGGTAAACCCCAATCAAACAAACAAACAAACCGGACTTTTCTATCATGTTTTTGCTAGTGCAAATCATCCCACCGAAACACAATATTTTACATTTTTTTGCATTGTTTATTTAAAAATAGTTTGTGATATTTATGGCCTCCTCAGACCTATATACTACATCATGCTTATCTTTAATATGGTTTCATAATGAGCACACAGGAGTATTTATTAGCTGACTATACTATCACATTGCGAAATAATAATGATAAAAGTCCATATAAAAGTGATTTAATCCGGTTTTCTGCGCAGTTCTGTAAAGCGATAGGCCGTTTAAAGAATCCACGAACACTATCGAATCGACATCAAGTTTGTTTGAAAATGGTTTTTCCCCACCTATTAATTACCAGGAGTGAATTTATACGGTTATTTAGTAGGAGGAACGAGTGCCTTGTCACACGGACATTCAGAGCCAATAAAATAACGTATTACGGTAACCTGACTTTCGACTGATGTCGAAGAGAAAAGGCGGACGATTGAATACATGGATCAGTTATACAAGAAGAGGAACAAACCAGGTTAATGTGCCGTTAATCGCCCATTGCCTTGTTGTATTGATATATTTGGCTGCATCAAACAATACATAGGCCTACCTCTGACTAACTAATTCCAATCCCGAAAGGGCCCTCTGGCTCGGGGCAGTTTGTAGCAATGCTGTCTTTTCTTAGCACTGGAGGAAAATTAACTTAACAACATTATGGAAATCCCAATGGCACAGCAAAATGGCCAAGCTTTCTTCGCTTTCAACTCCACAAGCTGGTTGCATTCGTCGCCAAACACAATACATATTTAAGTACAAACTTCCACCAGTTGTTGGCACGATTGGTTCACGCACGGCAGTCTAGTATTCCCCTGGCCGCATTGTGACAGATTTTGTCCATTCAACATATTTTGTTCTATTAAAATAAGTTAAGTGTGTTTCCTGATTGTTGGACATCCTTGTTTATAGAGGGCAAAATGATCATTTAATCTGAATTATCAATATCAATAGATGGTAGTATGATAATAACTTCTCAAATCGTTATTTCCCACGTGGGCTCTCGTGGTAGTTAACGTTGTTATTTTGGTTTTAAAAGCACCAATGCTGCTTTGTTCTTTCGTACCATCACTTGCTGTATGAACTATTTCTGTTGATATCCTAGTTCTTTTATCGATATTGATCATTAAATTATCGATAATTATTGATCAATTTCGATGAATGATAATCGATGTAGATTACTATTTATTTGGCCCTCAATACTATGCTTGTGCTGGTAAATTGTTGAAGGGGCTTTAACAAGATCGAATGTTTCAATTTTGATACACTTATTGTGCTCATACAACAAGCATACTTTTTTTTGAAGCGTTTCAAATGATGCAATTTTCATGAGATGACTGAAGTGGGAGCATATAATGTACCTGACCGCTGTCCTATATTCAATAAAGCGTAAAAGCTGTAAATTACAAATTCGGAGTGGTGCTGCAGTTGTTTGCTTTAATTATGTTGTAGGTAAAATATATAGTTGTTCTGTTATAAGAACCCGCGAAATAATTGAGCCAGCTAGAATTAGTCCAACATAAATAAAAGTGAATCCTTAAATAATGGTTACTTCACTACCTTGTCAAACATAAAACACTGTATCCTCATCAAATGGGGCTAGGGCAGCGAAATGAAACCCATTTGAAATGGGCCATTTCTCACGTGTATTTGAACGAGTTTGCTTATATATATATATATTTAACATTAGCCAGATGTAATTATACATTTATTTATTTACAATGCTTTGTAAAGTATGACGGACAATTTTTTAAATTGGTTACATACATGTAACCATTCCACAATCATGTTGTAACCGAAACACAAGAAAATGTTGGTGAATTCCTCCAATACCGATGATTGTATTTGAAATGATATTCACATTCGCATTTGTCACCTGCCTATAATAAATTAACATGACCCTAATTCAAATGAACAGATCTTATCATATTTGCCGAAATATGTCAACAGCCAAACAAAAGCTCGAAGTTAAATGGAAGCTGACAGAAACTGAAAGAAAAGAAAGAGTCTACACCTATATGCGCTTTAGTTTGTCGTCCCACCGATACACATTGTACCTTACAGATGCCTGGCTCCAACTTTACACCAACTTTTGCTGTACCGCATTTACTCTACCCGTCAACTGAGGGTCAAAATTCAAATCCCATGATACGTATCTGTGATTATTAGAATAGTTATTATTTGCAACACTGCATCCACTTATATCTCAAAGGCATCCCGGTAACATAATCCAGTCAGGAAATGTAGGATAATTGGCATGCTTAGTGAAGACATCAGGGAGATGACAATTAAGCTATGCCGACTATTAAAAGTCAAAGAGAACAGCACTATATCAATGGTGGACTACACAAGCATTACCAGCTGCACTAATCCAGTCGCTATTAGACTTTCAGTTTACACAAAGGAAGAATTTCTTTTCAACGAATAAGTTGAAGTTTAATCAGGACCTCTACGACTGACAAAGCAGCTGAGCAAGAAACAAAATCCATCCCCCTAAAGAGAGTTATCAGCTTATTTCCTGTGTTTACTGATCAAAGTCGCTGGTACATCACAACAGATCAGTCTGGTTTGATAGTTGGAATAACCCCAATCCCCTCTCTATTTCCGACTACTTCTTTTCCTGAGACTTTTTGCTTAATCGAGTGGAACTCTACATAACGTAACGGCTTGAATCGCCTTTTCCTTTTTTGCAGTTTTATTTCTCTCGAGAGATATACATTGTAACGTCTCTTCGATTTTTCCAATAACCGTTCGAATGTAAAGGTAAATTCCGATTATGTGTAGTTACAAAAAGAAGTCTGTGGGGAAACCAACACAGTTTGGAAAGAATTCTATGATAAACTTAGAAAGACATTAACCTAATCGCATTTTAAAGCATGATTATACTGCCTGCCTGGCGTATTCTAACTCAGTTTCAATGTACCACGTCGATGATCGCAAGTTGGTAAATCAATCACTTCCCATTCAACAACAGTGACAACTGAAAGATATTGTATAAAGTTGGTTTCAGTATATCCTACATGCAGTTTTAATTATGTATTCCATAATTTGACCATGCAGATAGTATTCGCCATAATTCATCAATCAAATGGACATTCTATGAATTTAATATTTAACTTAATCATAATAGCACACTTCCGGAAAGTTGCTACATAGGTAAAACAAATAAAACGCCCAAGAGAAATGTTAAAATAAACAATACACATCGTTTACAGCTACTACGTGGCGCAAACTTGCTTAAGTGCTAGTTCTGATCAACATGTCACCTTCCAAATTGTCTTATTGTCATTTATAACAAGGAGCTGTCAGTTCTTAAAGGAAGGTATACCGTGTATTCAATCTCACTGTGCCGGGCTGCTGGTCCTCCTTCTATGCTCGGGGCATATGTTCGAGTCACTCTGCCCACCTCGGGTGTATCTAGGAGTCACGCAAAGTGGCAAAGGGTTGATTAACGAGTGTTTATCTCGATTTGCATCATATTCGAGTAAGGCAGAGTGAGAATTGACAATCTTTCGCCATTTAAGTAAATTACCTCTCAGTAAGACGGGTAAACTCAAATCAAACAAACAAGGCCATTGTAATATAAATCGTGCAGGGGAGGTCGATACTTCATCTCCAGATTTGCCTGGTAAAATTATGCTTTGGTAATTTAGCTCGTACAACATCGATTTGTCTTCCAAAGTCAAGCTTCGATTTCAGAGGTTTCGCCCTGTGTTCTTTTTGCGGGCATACACATTATTTTCAAGACCAGGGAAAAAACAATGCGCATGCGTGTAGACCAAACTGTGAAATTTCTTGTTGAAGGTTGTCTGCTTGACTAACGAGGACGAATTGATCCTTATCAAGTTACGTACCCTCTACAAAGTTTATGATACGACTGTAACCGAAGTCTGATGTAACCCGGAATGGGAAGATGTTTTCGAGGCTGGGAGCCTACCACGGATGAACTTTACAGCGGGGTCTAATGCCCGTCTTGGAAAATTACGGCTAATTGTTATAACGGACATCAAGAAAATGGGGAAGATGACACGTGATTCAAAACTACAGAAATGTTGTGTTTAATATCGCAACTTTACACTTTAACAGTGTTTTTTAGACTTGGCACCATTGTAACTGTGACCACTTCCTATATGTAACTGTTGTACATAGTGTCAAGTTCTGCTATGCAGTGAGCAGTCTATATTCTGTAGAAATATATAGCTATACAGTACACTCTTAGAAAACTATGGTTCTAATGAAGCCCTTTAAGGTTCTTTCGTCATGGCTCTGGTGGAACCGTTTATGGTTCTGGTTGAAACCCTCACGGCAACTGTTCCCTCTCCTCTTATATCAAAGAACCGTTTTTGTCGCAATGGCTCTATATAGAACCGTCATCTTTTCTAAAGAACACTTAAAGAATCACTATTTTTTAGAGTGTAGCTTTAAGTAGCATCGATCTGATTTGTGAATTTAAAATAAACAAGCCGGCTATTGGCAAGAGTATTGCTGGTACCCTTGAAGCTGAGGAGGAACAGAAAGCCGATCTGTTTTGTGATGTAATGATTGACCTGTCCAGTCTTTGTTTGTTACAAATGGGGTTGAGGGTGGTTTCTTTCATCCACGCGGCTAGCAGGCCGTGATATATGGACAATAACAATAAATACGGCGTTAAAACCAAGCAATCAAATAAACAAATAATATAAACAGCCTTAATAAAGACGTATCATAAAGCTATATCCTGTTTCGGAGAAAATCACGAAAGTTACTTTGGTCGTAACTTAATAATTTAATATACATTATGTGTATTCAACTTGTTTCTTGGCATTACCAGCTGCTAAAATTGTACCAGTTAATTAAAAAATGAGTCCACATGTATATGGCTTTTATGTCAAAGCTTTCTTTATATAGTCTAGTGTTCTGTATGACTATACTAACATGATTACACGCTAGGTAAACTTATTGGTTTCTTACTGAAAATCTACAAACAAATATGATTGGATAGCTTATACGCCAATATATCGCCAGCTTGGTTCCTTTTGCAGCAGCAGACCGGGTACAATAAAATACGGTTAGAAGAGGAAATTCGTAATGAACTGGCAGACTTTTTGCGTAAATGCAAACAGTACAATTAAATTTAGTTTAATTCACTAAGACTCTATGAGTAAATAACACTATTTGTTCTGTTGAAGTATATCAAAATAATTTGTTTTTACTGAACAAGTATTGCTGCAGATTTGTAGTAAGCTATGCGTTTAGTCTTTTGTAAACGGGGACATACACATTCAGACTTTGAATTTTTAGGAAAAAGTGCTGACAATTTTGTGACCAGTATTTGTATACCATGGATATCATTTGTGTTAGATTAATAAACTCATTCACTTCAAAATCGCTAGCGCAAGTTTTATAACAGTAAGATGCCACAAGTTGTACTACGGATACAACGGACGGTAAGTAAACATACAATGGTAATTTGGCTACCAGAACATGTCTCACAAGGGTCACATTTGTAAGTTTACTGCCTACTAAACGACGTGATTGCATAATCTAATCACGACAAGGATAGCATTCGAAAGGCTAATGAAATACTCTCAATGTATATAATTTTCTATAACTTACCTTTAAAGGTGAAATCCCCTATCAGTTCAAATGCTGTACACCTTCTAGTTTGGAAAATCTTTACCCCTGGGAGTCATGATTGCCAAATAAGTATGATCACACCTGTAAATATATGTTAAATTATGCCAAGTTATGGTACAGTATGTTTGTTAGTAGCAAGAAAGGCAAATAAGTAAATAAAAAAGGTTATAAACACATCTGGCACATTTATTGACGTGATATCAAAAACTTTTTGTTAAAAATATCTATAATTAAATAAATTATTCTCTTAAAATATTATGATCAAGACTATTACACATGCAAATCGTTTAATTCCTGTTTCAACATAATATATCCCCCTGGGCCTGACGCACACGTCTATTTAGACATTTCGTTTTGTTCCGTCCTGTACAAATTATAGTCTATAAAACACGATCTTTAATGTAAAAAGCATTGCGCAGAAATGGTGTGTTCCTTATCGACCGGAGTGGGAATTATTAGGCCGAGGAACTTCCGTCTAAGCAATGTGTGTTTAGACAGAATGTGACATGTGAAGCATGCTCCTAACATACCTCAAAGGAATACGAAGTGTTCTCTCGAATATTATCAAGTAATAAAAATAATAAGCCAATTTTCTCCATTATGTTATTATCAAAGACGATACGATTCGAGGCCATTATGACACAACACACAACAGTAAACAATAATAAAGCAGTCTCGTAAAGTTGCGGTTTACGGCTTTCATTCAATTACCGAAAGAAATAAAGGAGTCAAAACAGCATTATCAGCATTAGGTCGGAAGCTTAATGTATAAAACAAACGAAGGACCAATTTCAATCATAAAGCCATAAAAGGTAACAAAATCTGGAAAATTCCACTTGAATATGGTTTTCAAGCATTAATTTGGTTGATGTGCAAGTACATGTGTCTTCCTCATCGCAATAAACACTTATAATTACAGTTTGCTCATGACTCATTTTGACCAAATGCATTGCAGTTATATTTTTCAAAACACAATCTTGTGTACACGTAGTTATAGATACCCATTTGCTTTTCCTTTCATGGGAATCTATCTTGTGTTTCTTACATTTCCTGCGAAAAGAAAGTCTAGCGGAGAAAATAGAATAACTACCTTGGTTTCTTGGGTAAATCTGTGCTTCATTAGTCTCTAGGGTATTGTGTTTCTGTGGAAATCAACGTGGGATTTAACTGGCTTAATTAACTAATTACAGTAACAGCCACGCGGCATACGCGCAAATCCGTGGACTACATTATTTATACATATCTGAAACAGTCTTATTTAACTACTGCTTCGTGGACCTGGATGAACGTGTAGTGCTAATTGCTAACAAACTTTTTACTGCAGAGCGGATAACTGACGATCGCCCAAAACTGTTCACAACATACTATTATGGACACACACGTCCGCGGTAAACTGTTTCTACTTTTATCATGTGAAATATGTCAGTTCCTTCTTGGTTAAAGTCGTCTCGGTTAAATTTTAAAGGAATTAAATAGGTAATATTAATAATTTCTGGTACGTTTCGTCATAAACACAAACTGTCCTTTGGTTTTTAGCATTACAGAAAAAAGACTAGACGCAATAACAACATTGTGACCATCACTTCAGGACACAGAAAGCCCACAAAAAAGCTGGGAAGGAATTTTTTAGAATAGTTCAAGTCATTTTAGTTTTTAATTTCCTAATTCTTACATTTCATGCCATACGCAAGTTTGCCGTGATATAATCTCTCCGTCACTGAAGAAATGAAATACCTATTTTGTAGCCCATTAATGATTTGTCGCTTAACCATGATTGGGTGTTCCATCCACATTTGATCGGAAATGCCTCACCTTAACATGTTGTCATTACATGGATAGGGCGTGCAATTAGCGAGAGCAATACAGATCAGCAACGGCAAATTAAAATGACTACGTACAGACAAGAGACTTATATCAGCGTCGGTACGAAAGCTAATACACCATAACGACATGCACTTATGGATGATAAATCTCATGAACAGTTCAAGTTGTCCTTATGTCGACGCGGACATATCTTTGTCTTTAACCACAAGCGCGTATTTATAACACTAAACGAATTTCCGTGTCCACAATCATACAACATTCTAAAGATAACATGAAGCCAGAAGCTAAACGTACTAAAAATGAAAGTTAGGGAGCAGGCTCCCTGTTGAACCATGTATCCGTCAAACAGTGAAGCCATTATATAAGTAGTGTTCACGCGAATTTCTCCCCTGATCATCCATTTACCGCCGGCACGATATATAAGTAAGGATGTACATATTGGTCTGACAAACACAACACAACATTCCAGACTTGGGGCATGCAGTAAAGCTGGTAAAACACTCTAACAAGATATCGACTGTTAAAAGTAGTTTAATGTGCTTCCTTTTAGTCATCAGTTCGGTAAGATGTCTGTCAAAATTACTTGAGATCAGAGACTCTCTATAATATGCCTGTCAGGCAACATACAAAACAGTCGCACGCCACCGTTACTCATACGAAACTTTCCGGATTTGATTCAAATGGCCCCGAATTGATTTTAGTCCATTTTTCTTCAATAGTTAATGATCTCATAAGTCTTTCACACATAGTAGTGAAGAACATGACGTTATAGTAGGCTTGACATTTTCATCCCAACTCCCAGTGCCTAGTCTGCTGAACTGATTATACCCATTTTATATCTTAATATAAAAAATGGGTTATCTTGCATTCTAGGTGTGCATAGGAAATAATATGCATTATTTTGATGTTCACCAGAAAAGTGCACCTCTATGGATTAATATGAAATAATACAGATTTTAAGGATATTCTACGGTTTCCACTTATTTAAATATTTTCGTTATATAACTTAATTGAATAATACAAACTTAAAGTCTTCAAACATGCACTTGTAACTTACGATAATAAATTGACGAATTGTGACTTTTTTTAGCCTGCCGAGGAATCACAATATTCGAAAGTAACAGTAATTATTGAATGACGAACACCTTTTCAAAATTGAAAGAGTCCACCTTTTGACAGCATGTCCTTTCTATATATTGTTTACCTACTGTTAAGGTGCAAAATGCGTCAATCACTGTGGGTATTTCTATGATCACAATATGTCCTCCAGGAAGTATACATTATCATATTCTAAATGAAATTATATAAAAGCGAAGCACTGCCAGACATGGAAACATTAGGCAGTTTAAAAAGTAAAAATTAGGCTGCACAATAGTAGCTGGAGGCCAAATTAAATGCATTGCAGAATTCAGGCCTCCTTTCTAGATCTTATCACATCGGTAAACATATTCGGAGTGAAACTAAATAAATCGTTAATAAAAATCCCACGCAGATGTAAATAACACAATTAAACTATAATGCTTTCATGGCTTCCAAAGGTGATTCCAATCTGAGAATGCCAATCATATATGCATCTCAACATGGCCAAATCAGCACACTCCATAATGCTATCAGCATTATGTCTGCCTGGGCTATTAATGATCAATTACATAACTCTGCCATCAAGGTGAACCACGGGATGTGAAAACTTTCTCATTGTTATATGAAAATAATGTATGTATATGGTATGGCAAGAAGGTTTTTAATAATAACCAGGCAAAAATATGTGGACGTCACATATACCATGATAACGAGTAACAAGTCACGTGATTAATAAACTTGAAATTGTCTAAGCATTCAATATCTAAAATAAGCAGGTCAGAACCCTTTGCACTGAGCAAAACTGTTTGGCAAACCGACAATGGAATAATAAATATGGCTGATTTGTAGGTGGATTGGTTGGTTTATTTTATTGATACATCGTGTGTTGGCATTTCAAAGACAACATTTTGTTACCAGGAAATATTCGATCAATAATTTGATGATTCCGTGATTTCGTATTAATTATCAAAGTGATACAAACCGGACAACTGCCGTTGTCTTAATCTGTACTGCGATACACAAATGTATTCATTGTGATCTCTTGCCAATATAACTTCACCGAAATGAAATTGTCCAGTCTGTAAAGTCTGTTTACATTCCCTCCCTTCCTGTGCCGTGCTCCGATGGTTCCGGGAGCTATATAACCACATGGTTGTCGTTTTAAGTAGAAACAACGGTGATAAATATTGCCATTGACTCTGGTTTAAGTTTCTGTATAGCTACAATGCATAAAATCTAATATCTCTCATAATTATATGAAAACTAGAGCAATGTTTGGTTAGAACCCGGATACTGTATCGCCGGCGCCATATGGCTTTAATAATATTATGGATCGACCACTGTTCTCGTTGGATAGTTATGCGTTTATTACCACTAAATTTGATAAACGTATTCTGTCTGTTAAGGGTTTTGTTAACAATGTAATCTAAGTTTTATTAACAAACTAAACACATTTACAGATTCGTTTTGATAAGGTAAAAAGTGTTATCAAAACAAGGCACATATTTCCATGAAGAAAATTGTAGCCCAGTGTTTACAGATAGTATTTTGATTTAAGTAAGCTAGCGGTCTCATAGAAAAGCCAATAAATTCCTGGCTGAATGTAAGCGGATCGTCAATTAGAATGACCAGAACCGTAGATAAAATCCACTTGATCAAGTTTCAGATAAATTACACACATCACTAGTTATTATTGCTGGTACTTTGTTGGCTATACGGAGTGACTACTGTATTTTTATATAGGATTAAATATTTTTGCTGGATTTCATACAGTGCTTGACGATGCATTTAGCAAGAGCGCCGTCGTTCAATTGGTAACGTATTTGACTTCACACCACAAGAGAAGTGTAACTCTGAAGAACCAAAGACTTCCGCGGTGTATTGTACCCTCATCAGGCAGGTAATGTAGATGGTAACATGAAATATACTTTTAAGGATTAAAGATTCGACAGAAGTGGAAAATAATCACATTTTTTTAAAATATTAATGACAATAGAACTTACAAAAAATAAAATGCAAATTTAGGATTGTATACATTAAAACAAAAACAAGATTGGGATTGCTATTAAAAATATATATTTTAAAAAATGTAAGCCATATAACTGATTAAATAAACCCCAATAAACACGACTTAACGTATAAACAAAGTGTCTTAACATATCATACTAAGTATTAAAACAATATGAGACACAAAACTGTATAAACAGAATTAATTCTTTGGTAGCTTCAATCTATTTATTGCTAGAGTGTCCTTTAAGAGAAGAACAGACCAATGTCTTGTTGAATCTATTGTCTCAGTATTATCAATAAATTTATTCTTGCTGTAGTAAATCTTGTAGAGTTAAAATACACTGAACATGTTGAAATGCAGAACAATTACAAACAGGATTATTAATCTAACTGCCACATTTCGTATTTCTGTCAGTCTTACCAATGTAATCACAATAACACCTAGGGCAACTTACCTTTAAACAACAGAGTTACCATACTCTTTAAAAATTGGGTCTTTATTGTTTGTGATAAAACTTCGCTTAGTCCTTTGCCAATCTGTTTTAATATCCATGGGTTATTAAGATCTAAATGAGTCTTTCGTTCTCCAGATGGACACTACTATTGTACTATGCTAAACGTAATATCAGTGGGACCCTTTGGCTAAGGGCAGTTTGTTCGAAGAGTAGCAATGCTGTCTATACTTAGCACTGGAGGAAATTAACTTCCCAACAATATGGAAACGCTTCACATCATGGTTACGCTAGTGTCATTCATTGTTGGAAAACACCGCCGTCATATAAGTGAAATACCCTTAATCACGGCGTTAAACACCAATCAATCAATCATATCAGTGGGAGCCAAAGATTCGTGACTGCATAGCCCACTCTTATGTTGACACGGCGTGGTAGTGTTGTATTTTTCAAATTGACTACAAAAGATAGACTTATTACGGAAGAAAATGTTTAATTGTAATGACCAATCAACATTTTACGACAACAATTTCAACATTACAATCGGACTGGGTACAAGGCAATCTGGAAAGCCTTGAACAAAATGATTGGATCGGAGAGGTGTGGCCAAACCGTTTAAATACTAAGGTAGATTATAACCAAGGCGTTACATTACCTCCGATTGTATTAAGCCGTAGGGTCTCCTAAAGAGACGACAAATTTGGATGGAAGTGCAATTGTACACTGCATGTACGTGGCGCTTATGTGATGGGTTCCAGGCACGGATAGCCAAGAATACAGGTACTGTGATATCAAAAAGAGGCTGTTGTAAATTGTACAGATTGATTTGTTTGTTTGTTTGATTTGTGTTTAACACCGTACTTAATGTTATTTCCTTCACATGACGGCGTACCAGTGAAGGAAACCACCCCCGACATCAACTGCCACCAAACAAAAATACCACAGGATAAATACAGGACAATACAAAGACATCATAAACATATCGGCTTACTGTTTTTATTTAGTTAAGAAACACAACAAATAAAAACAGCTCAATGAATCTTGCAGTTATTTATTTGGTTTTATCATAGAGCCGACCAGAAGGAATACATTCCGAATACAAATTAGTGGTAACCATTTTGGGGGGAGAAAATCTATGTATCTGCCAGGTAAGCCACGACGAACCGTCCGTTGTTTTATAAGGTACCAAAACACCTGTGATCCTACGAGCTTGCGAAACCTGGTGAATAAAAATAGTGCACAGCCCATAGGACACATTACGACTATTTAGCAATATTAGAGAGAAAACCAGCCGACACAATGTTTTACTCTGTGTATTGTAGGTGTTGGTGGGCGGATGTATTGAAAACATTTAAGAGTGAATTGATACATGCTTGGTATGATCTGGACTAATACATTTGGCCGTCCTTAATAATTGACACTAGCCTAACCAAGATGTGAAGCATTTTCATAATGCTTGAAAGTTAGTTTTCCTCCAGTGCTAAGTAAAGACAACATTGCTACTATTCAAACAAACTGCCCTTAGCCAGAGGGCACTAATACATTTGGAATACTATCACTAATGTGACAATCGAATAAACGTTAAGAATTAAATAAAATAAGAATGGCCAATTATACAAATTAGATTAATCTCGTCCATAAAAACAGATCCCTAACGTACGCCATGTTAAATTATATGGAGAGCTTGGATATGCATTTCTGAACGAATCCAGCTGTGTCTTATATGTAAGATATTTGTTAGGCCAGGTTCTCGACCTATTGCAAAATTTATCAGTTGCTCAATTAACAAATCCATATGTAGTCATGGTTTACGACGGATAGCGCGTTGGACAAACCCAACACCGCCACCACATTGACCTGTTTTATCTTGAACTGAGTGTTGAAGATATGCAGTATCAGTATTAGTCAAGTGGTTTCACCAAATTCTTAAATATGTAATAAGTGTTAATCGCGAAGTCATTGGATACATACCGAATTGAAGTCATTGGATACATACCGAATTGAAGTCATTGGATACATACCGAATTGAAGTCATTGGATACATACCGAATTGA
>JAQQZZ010077152.1:24639-37761 GCA_030265115.1 Mopalia vespertina
AGTCAGTAGCCTTGGAATGGAATAATATCTGTTGATGATTGCAGAATTGTACAGTTGAAATAGATCACGCATAGGCAATGCTTACACTGTAAATAAATTCCTTAACAAAGTTATGGAAACAATTCCATAACACCTTTAAGGTGGAATTTTCTTGAACTTGTGTGGAATGTTGCGTAACTTGTTAATGATAATCCATAAATATGTTTGGACTAATCCTTGCCCCGAGACAAATTCCATGTGCTATTCCTTAAGGTTTGGTATAATTTTTTATTATAATTTTATAATGCATCAGTCAGCTTTACACCAAATTCCTGTCTACTTATTTTGTTTTACTACTATTATATATCCGGAAAATACCCGGCAATATATAAAACAATAACAATACCTTGTGGATTGAAAAATAATCGGAAAATGCCATTTTTGCTGAAACGAAGCTTCAAGTGTATGGATCGTAGTAACTTTGCTGAGCCTGTATAGAATTTGCCCTTCGGTATATGTCTTAACCGCTAGTTGGTGTATATTTCTTATCGTTTTTAATGCCAATTATTCAAATCTAGAAAATTTCCAATGGAGCGATTGCTAACATAAACAACTAAATGCATTGATTAATGTGAAGATCCACAGCAGGATAAATTTGTTGTGACTGGTCATTTGTTTCAGGGTAATACATACAGCCACAAAATCTTTGAAGAACACAAAGACCGGTTTCCAAACAATAAGATTTTGGCATTCTGCCACAGCAGACTGTCTAGTCTGGTTTTTCCATTTAAATATATTGTCGATCAAAGCGAGATAATTCCGACATTTTAATCCCAACTACACCTATGATAGATTTTCAATCGTTCAGTGACTTCTCTTATTTAGATATCTCTTAAGGATTTACCTGTTAAAGTAGACTCCTGGGAATCGCAGATTTGTCCAAACAAAGACCCGCGTAATCTTGTTTAAGCACTCTATTTCCGCACAGACACGACTGTGTGGGTAAACATTGTTACCTCGGCATTTGTATCACAGATATTCATTTGTTAACAAGGAAACCGAAAAAAAGACAAGCCTGGAATCGTCAACCCATACTGTAATTTTTCTCATCCCATGTTGACGTGTCAACTTTCTGAATACGTCATACCAATGCATGTGGACAACGAAACATGCACAGACATTATGCTGCACGATAATTAGCAGAAATTTAAGCTCTCCTTTCTCTTCTCAATTGGCGACCCAATTCCAGTTTCCCCCAGGAAAATGTGCAAGTATATTTGCTAGGTCGTGTAAACGTGAGTTTGCTTTAATCATGGGTATTAATGTCAGATGTAACAGAATAATAAACGAAAGAAATGGGTTCTTTATCGATCTATATCGATGTCACGGAGAGCAATGCAGTAAACCTGTATCCAGTTCACAAAATTTACTAATCCTACGAAAAATGCATTAGCACAGATATCATAAACTAAAGCTTATTTTATCTTGATTTAAAAATGTTAGGCAATTCTACCATCATTACCTTTATTACTTACGTATCTTAATATAAAATTAAATTTTGTTTTTATATTTAGTGATGTCCTTTGGGTTACAAAAAGTACATTATTCGTGCCTATAACATTCACATGTAGCATCGGAGCTTATGTTATAACCAAATTAATAGTCGAATAAGCTTCTGGAACGATATTCTACACATGTTTAATCAATCTTACGCTGTTTTAATCAGATGCGCTATATATATATATATATACATCATGCTTCGTCGAACACTTTCTCCTTTATAATAATTGTTGCATTAATACCATGGTTGAATAGAGAGTGTTTCTTTAAGGCACTGTGACATGGGTTACGTGTCTAAAATACATATCCCTTTGTTGCAGGACTTTACGTTTCGTTATAATTAATACTTCGAGCTTTGTGGATTGAGATTATGGTCATTAATCGGCATCACCGCAGCAGTCTGATTGATAGTTGGAAATAATAAAACGTGGTACAAAAGATTGCATTAGCACAACATTGTTGTCACCAGGCAACCAAAAAGTTCAACAGACTCCCATAAACTAACCAGTGCAGTTTATGCTCGTTTGCCCTAAAACTACAGTATTGTATTCCAGTGTTGAGTACATGTTGCTATACATCTGACATTTTGGACCTTTAAGTGCGACGCATCGGTAAATGTTTGATATGTTGTTTATGTTATTTTAACTTTAAATAGTAAACTACCAGAGTACAGACTTAATGGTTGTGTTTAAAATATACAGTTTCAGACCTTTCTTTCATGAAAGTCGGAATGCACTTAAATGTGAAACCCAAGCATGTATAATCAATGACTTGTAAAATACAATCTAAGTAACTGCTTGTTTGTAACTATATGCAATTTTCAATTTCTATATATTTAGTTCGGTCCATTTTACTCTGGAAAATTACTAATAAAACATACAATATCAACCAAACAAAACTGCCAATATAAATCAATATATGTAGTATTGAAATGCACGAGCTTATGATACAAACTCCAATTCAAAAAGTATAACATATTATAACTTCCAAACTTATATATTGATTACGATGCTTTTTTATTTTGGGGAGGGGGGGGGGGGTATCTTTATGGTTTTATCATGTCAGTAGAGCCCCTGAAACGTGGTACCTATTGAAATCCAATAGTTACTGTATTATTTAACTCACAGCTGCCCGCACTGTCGACTATGAAGCTACACAACCCGAACTAGAAACTGAGTATGGCTAGACTACACGATCCATAGAATACTTAAAGTTCGGTTATGACTGTGTTCCCTCACAGACATACTGAATGTTTCCATAGCAAATTCGGAAACTATGCTTTTCGCGAAAAGCCTCCAGTATCCAAAACGACACGTATAGCCATGGCGGATGAACTGTATTCCCATGCATAAATGTTTGGGCTGGTTCAGTACTACATTGGAGAGTGGGTTCCGGTACATGCCCTGCAACTCCTCCAGATATGGTGTGACATACTGAAGGGATTTCGTTATGGTGTGATTTCCCCTATGTTTCTTTCACAAAAATACCACATGACATATGGATGATAACTTCCTCGTTAGATTCAAGGTTTTATCGAACCATGCGGTCCCCTGCTTCTCCAATAAGTCATTGCATGTGTTGAGCGTCCGTCCTGTGACTGCATTTGTACTTCATTTGTTCTTAATTTCCGATGAAGGCGGTCTCCTACGCCCGACAGAGTACATTTGGATAAGGACTATCTCTGGTGATAAATTTGTCTATGTTTAAACATAGTTATCAATCGCAATATATCATTGCTTGATAGCATGTATTATGAACCAAATTCTCATATGATTGATGGTGCATCAAATATTCGCATGTCTAGGGACAGATTTACGTGATTCCTCATCACATTAATCACTAAAACAAACGAAGACAAATACAGTTACGGTGCTGCTAAAACACAGCATGCTAATAGTATATATAGTAAACCAGAGTAACAAATTGTAAGAACGAAAACATACACATGTTAGAAAGTTTAAGGACATTTGCTATATGTAAATGATTACAAACTGGCATTTACACCTAATTGGCAGTTTGACGGGCGAGTAACGTTGTGAATAGAAAAGAACTGCAATTATAGAAGTCAAATATGTGTAAGAGAGCGGAATATTTGTATCACACTTGTGTATCTACAGGATACATACACAAACTTATCACAATTATAAGATATGTTTTGTGAATAAGCATTGCTGACAAGTGGCGAATTGATATGGTAATGTAAACTGCAGACATCTATGTTCGAAATTTGCTTTATTTGACCATGCTTCCTAATGTCACACACACGCGCCCACGCGCTCTAAGAGTATTGTAGGGATCTCTGAGGCAATGTTTATGCCGTATAATAATATTGCTGCCGTTTGGAACAGAGATAGAAAGAAGTTCTTAAACGTCACTCAACACATCCCAACTGTTTGTGAGGTCTGAGGCCTTCAGGGACCACATAACGCACAGAGAATGTTTGAAAACATGTCAGCTAGTCGGGTATACCAACTACTGCGATAATAAATCCATATTGTCAGAGGTCATACACACTGTGGGAGGAGTAGATTAGGTAAGTATGATAAAATAAAAACACTGAAATATATCAGACCTGTCTGTGAAGGTTTTATAATTAATGGCATATAAACAAAAAAACACATATAACAACAAAAACCTACGTATATTGAACTTGATAACATCGAATACGTTTTTGTCAGATAAAACAGTGTACCTAAATGTCATATTGGTATATAGGCTGTTTACTCAGTTAGGATCTTTTTTATAGTGTTAATCTAAATTGGACAAGTGTAATAGTTGTATACCTTGCAGTAAATTGCATAGCATGACTTGCAATAAAACCCACTGGCAAACTCCACAGAAAGATAAGTGCATGTTTTATGCGTGTAAATTATTATGTTTTCTTTCGTTGTGGTAGACGATATAGGAACACATGGGCGTACCGTTTGAAGATCGATGCATACCCGCGGGGTAACTTTGCTGGATCTGTCATGTTGAATACTCATCATGCATTATAGAAGCCAAAGGGATTCATGACATTGAGATAAAACACAAACACCTGTCAGTAACCAGGAAATTTGCCATCAAAAGCCGACAATTGTAGGGATTCCCGGATTAGTTGATGGGAATATATGCTTTTATGTAAATATCGAAAATGGAAAAAATACTCCAGCAAAAACGCGCGCACTGAAACCTAGTTTTTCAGAATAATTGCCCAGACTATTTTAAAATCCCCGAGTGTAAGTGCATGAATATATCTGTCATTTACCTAGTTGCTGGAAGGTTTTTTTTTTCAAAACTAACTTAAGCTAGTGTGGGTCAATCTTTCCCCGCCCTTACGAAGATACACGGGTAGTAATGAAAGTCCCAATATCACCGCCCCGCTATTTGGACACTTTTGACGCTAACAATTCTTAAAAAATATAACTGGTATTTACACTTTTTGACTGAGTGATTGTTAAGTTAGCTTTTAACGCCGTGTTCAAGTATAATTGACTTATGTTACGGCTGTGATGATGTGAAAGCTTGGCTCTTTTGAAAGATTGTTTCCTTTACCGTAATATACATATATGCTTAGAACAGAGTGACCTTTACAGCAAGACTCCTAACACTGAGTTCGTATCAATTACACAACATGTGTTCTAGTAAATTCGCCAATCCGTAAATAAATTATACAAAAAAACAGTCGTACGTCTGTGAAAATCTGGTATAACGATTTTCAGAATTTTTTAGTGTCCTGAAACATATTGATATATTTATGGAGCGTAAAGCTGATATTGAAATATACCAATGTACCATGTAATAACGGGGACTGTTAGCACTATCAGTTATTTCTATCAAATTGAATTATTAACATGTTTTTGATGTGCATCATTGCATGTTTCCATAGCCACAAGCAACGTATTATTCACACTCATCGTGAATAAGTGGAAATCCACACAGGGTATTAACCACATTCATGATTTTGTCCCTATACACATACACATATAATAATATGTTTAATATTGTACGGTTATCATATTTATTATTTCTCCCTTCAAAGGACGAGGCTGAATTGTGTACTACATCTACTAAATCTAATTTCCTTGTTTATCTACAAAGTAAAATCATATCCTGTGATAAATTCAAATGATATGCTAATTAGTGGCTTACAAATTTGTATTGAAATATTTTAAAATAAGAAATCTGTATAACACTGGCTGTATATTAATGTCATAGCGGAAGTGCATGGTATAACTGCATGAGATTGTCACTTGTAGATCTACATCTCATAATATTATTGTTTGGATGTTACCATGCCACAAGTCATTTATAAACACTCAGAATTCATTTCTTACTATCACCATCTGTGATACTTTAAACTTCAGTTTGTATTCTATATAAAATATAGATTTGTAACACATATTCCTCCTTCAATTTTGTAACGCCATCATATTAATCTGGTCAACTTGGTCGTATTGCAATGATCAGAGCCTCAAAACCACGTTACAGGTAACATTCCCTACCTTAAGGCCAATTTGATATCGTGACATTAACATGGCATTTGACTATTAACTCGACTGTTTAAATAGTTTGCGTTTCACTTCGGATTCGACTATTAGCCCGTGGCGCCTCGTGTATATGCTTTACGTATAATTCCGCCGTACAACTGTATATATTTTTGGATTCTAGGAATGTTATATTCTAACTAAATGGCTGACTTAATTATACATCATTTGACACAGGTATTTCTATAATTGTTACAGGTTACTAGCCCAATAAACATGCGTTCACATTAAGAAGCACGTGGCTTTTGAGTGAATACTTTACTAAAGATAGCATGTGCTTAGAGATATCTGCGAACAATCTAAACCAGACCAGCTGTGTTTATAATTCTGTCTGACCATGCAGAGGTTGGGGTGGCAATGATGCTCAACAACAGCATAACTATCATAGCGCATCTGACACGCATATGCTGAGAAGTGCCCAACGTAAACATCAAGCACATTGTTGAAATCGAGAGCAGTTGACGTAGGTGGGCCCTTGGTGCATACGTAACAAAGACACCTTCTAAACATATATGTAATGAATATATTATTACGACTTACATTGACGCATTATATCACCCAAGACTTTTCGTAAATATACAATTCAATGTGGCTTTTTCAGCCACTGAACAGAAAGGTGGAAACAATCCTTAATAAATCTTGGCATAAACGAGACTAGAATTTCTAAAGTTACAAAAAGTTTTTAAAAAATATACAAAACAGTGTTTCAATCTTGTCTATGAAGAGAGGTGAAAAATGGACATTTACAACGGGAAATTTACTGCGGTTTTCGTGTGGGGAACGTTGTGGAAATATGGTTTATCAGTTTACTCTGTACCCAGATACACAATCTCAAGAATAACGAGCGAAGCCTCACACGGTTGTGACAACCAACGGTGGTCTTGTACTTGATGCTGGCATCAGACCAGGTTTTTGCTCCGCCATGTACTTCACCGCATGCAGAAATTTATAGTTAAGAGGAATGGCGTATCTTTTTCAAGATACACTGGCACAGTACTCTAAAACGCTAGGCCTTTAACACGTTTATTTGTGGCTAATTATTTAACAATGACCTAGTCTGTTCTGTGTTGGTTGGAGTTTACCACTACTCTGTATAGTTTATGGGGTTTAACACATGATTTATACTCAACATGTTTTTGTGATGCCTTACAAAGACCAATCTAAAATCGATTTACATAAAAGTGTGTCAAGTTTTATATATTAAATTTTGCATTACATCTCTGAACTATTTATAGCAATAGTTTCAATTCAGTTCATTTAATTCGCTTCTGTTTGTGTATGCTTTGAATACTACGTAAGCATATGTGGATATCATCGTTTTATGAGAATACTAAATGTGTTTTAAACTCAGTGAAGTTGTTTTCCCTGTGAAATCGGTTATTAATATTGTATAGATATGTAGGCCTATGTCGACAATGTGTTATTTCTAAACATTATCACATTTATTTCGCCGAACAATGATAATTGTGGGGGCTGGAGTATTATATACGGTCATATAGATACCGCGTGTTACTCGCTGACATTTCCCTAGCCTTTCATCTTTCCTGCTCGTTTTTGTTTTTGGCCTACAGTAAAAAAAAACGCCTACACTCAAATACTACTTGGAATCGTTAAACTTCCAGGAAATAGGACTCTATAATACAGAATATTTATGTCTATTTTACTGGTCAATGAAACCTAGAAATAATTATATTTGGTTCTCCGTGAGATTGTTTCAGTTACATTTCTGTTAATAACTGGTTTTGGATTTGCAAATGAATTCCCAACTACAAAACATTTTACGCATTTGTAATGAGACTTTTACGGTTTCTGTGGAAAGTGCAGCACGGACATTATTATCCCGGGGCTTACAGTAATGATTACCTCGCTCCAGTTTGTTCTTTTGCGCTCCAGATTGTATGATTAATGACTATTGATAAGGGTTGCCAGCGGAACACTATTGAAAGATGATGGCTGGTTATAATGAAATATCTCAAACTTGACCTCTTTCCGGGTCTTGTGATTCTCATCGTTTGAGTAATGTTTGAGTAGGCTGAAACGACGAGACTTCTGATTGTAAGTCGTGATAGCTCAGTTGTATTATGACGGACAAACACCCATTTCCGCTCTCAAAATCAGTACTGACAACAGGGGAAATGAGGATAAGGACTAAAATCAATCCGGATACCAGTTACCGTTCATGGCCTCCTTCACAGCAGTACCATCAGCGGAAGAAAAAGAAACGGACACTTCTTGAGCGCTCGATGAACTTGTCAGATTTCTCGACTTTAGATACATTATAAATGGATTGATATATTCAATGTTTTTCGTCGTTTGCTGTAATTTAAAACGTATACATTTGGCGGCTGAACATAACCGTATATCTCACGACGCAAGATGTTATTCATTTAGTTTAATAAGTGCGCGGGCTGTTGAGAAGGAGATGCATGTTGCTCTGTGTATGTCACATGTCATTCTATTACGTGCCTTGTGCACTGTTTGTTTCTAGTGGCTTCGACGGTGATTTCCTTCACTTAGTGGACTGGTACGCCGTCATATTAGTGCAATAATTTAAGTACGGCGTAAAACACAATCAATCTAACAAATACACAACAAAAACAGATCAAGAGTCATAATGCGTTGCGGTAAACTTTTGTTAAAAATATAACTTTTTGGACAATGCAATAATTGCCATACCGAATCAATGGAATCATGGATAATTACTTGGTGTACGAATTCACCAGTCACTCTCGTATAGCTTAGGGATTGTTGGCTTTACCTTAAATTTGTAAGGTAAAGCCAACAATCCCTAAGCTATACGAGAGTGACTGGTGAATTGTTGGCTTTACCTTACAAATTTATACTTATAAAATATATTTTAAGTAACAATGTTTCTATTTAACAAGGCATTTGCGACATTTTAAATAGCATCAAAAGAAAATATTTTAATGATAGAAATAACATGTACTCTGTAAAAACTTTTCCTGGTCCTTAGGGGATGTGGTGATTGTGGTAAATGTCGATATGGGGAATCTTTTAACTGAAAGTAGCACCAAACCTCCAAAGAGCAGAGCTTTAAATAACAAACATGATCATGAGATATTGTTTTCAGAAGTTAACGTAATGGTATAACCATGCGATCAATGCTGTGTGATCCACATCAGTGGCAGGCAAATCCCCAGGTTATCATGATATATTGGTTGATACATGTATCAAAAACCCAATTGTCGATAGGACGAGGAAGCTAGATCAATTAAATTGCCTAGGGAGAAAAAACGATATGTTGTACCGTTTCATATCTGGAAGTTTCGAGTGAAGGTCAAACAGAAGCAAGCGAGAAGTCTACTTAGAATGGCTCTTAAATCTCGGCCATATAACGTGTAGATGTTTAAAGAAACTTGTACTCACCGCTTGCTGCCTCTGTACCGGTTAAACACTGAGTCAAGATCAATTATCAACTAACGCCGCAAAGGATATGCCGCAGCCCTAACTGACTTCAATGTATCACCAAGCGACACTCCAAAATCACTACTATCAAACACAGGTGCACAGTCTTAACGCGTTGACGACATACCACTGGTAATACTCGCATGATTATCCACTTTAGACGAATCATCGGTATATTAATCAATCATAAGTCTTGAGTGACGTCATTGACATAATAGGGTATACGCGTCATTGATAGGCCGCCTTTGGGCTGGCCATTATGCCCGAATGTGTCTTCTGACGCGTGGTCAGCGGTTAAATCTAGGAACCGGCAGCGTCTTAGATGGCTGACTTAATCGTTTTAGTTGGATGGTAGCAGCTCGAGAGAATTTAATCCCGCCGACATAGATCGAATTTCCTCGGGTGATGATTCCAGCTCTTTAGTTGGCTACAGCGATTTTAGCAGAAGCCTTGCTTCTAGTTTATTCCCTATTACCCATGGGCAAAATGTTGTCATCTGTAAGCACTATCGCTAAGCCGTGTAACAAAAGAAAATTGCATTGCCTTTGTTCACTCAGGCTTAAGATCAACGCAAACTAAAGTTTATGAAGTCTGACGCCTGTCATCTCCCATTTTCTTACTACCATGACGTAGCTAATAACTTCCTGATACCAATACAAAACATAATCAATCGTTTTTAGTCTCAAAGTCCAGGGAAGGTAAAGTATCTGTAGAACTGGTGGAGTTCAACACCCTTGTCTGATAGCCTGGGATGTAACTAATGTACTCGTCGCAGTAACACGGCAGTATAAGTGAACATCTCTTAAAGCATAGTGATAAAGATATTTCCTTCAAATCACGAAAGCTCCAATGCCATTAGGCCGACAGAACGACTTGCTATACTCTGATATTGGGCTCTTCAATCTCTCCACCAGGCACACATAAGTAAAATAAATGTTGTCTAACACCTCATAAAACTGCTAGCACCTACTCCACTTGCTAGATTTAACGACAGCCTACATGTCTAAGTTCAAGATACGCAGTCTTCATTAGACGGGGTGATAACACAACATAAACCGTCTCTCTCCCAGCCTTCAGGTGTTATTCTACCCACAGACGCTGTGCTGCTTATCAAACACCCAGTCCATAAATTCCTTCATCACATAGCTTCTGGCCACTGAACCAATCGGCCTTTATCGCTAGTTTACAGTCAGGTGCTAACAACGCTCAAATAGACAGATAATTTTAATTCTAACAATAGCAATATCACGCGTAAATGAGCTACGATAGATCTGCCTAACAAATATATTCAAATAAATTAACCAATGTGACAGTTGCATGTCTGAGTGATGTTTGATACGAAATTCCCGGCGGTATGTTTCTATAATTCATACTCCGTCCAATCTCAAGTAAACTTAATCATAGACAGATGCGACTAATGTGTAATTAGAACACAGGTGATAATGTTAAAACGAAGAGGCTGTTCGCAATAGTTGTCATAGGGTTATAGTGATGTTTGTTTGTATACACGACATTGTAAATGAACTCTTCGAACTGACATTGCCTGCATATTATGTTTGAGAGCGGATGTATTCCTCGCGCACTTATGTACGTAACAATTCCGTGGCATTTACTGTGGAGACGACACTACTAATAGTTATGCCCACAGTTGTGTTATTTCTTGTAGCCTGCCAGACAACTATTAAGGTACAGTGAAACATAATTGCAGATAAACTTCAGAATAAGATACATTCGCGGAGATAATCAAAAATTAATTTCCCCAGGACATTAAGCACCAGTCCTTGCCAGTGGCATATGCTAAATCACTAAGTCTCTACCATCTGTTGGTATTTATGCTGGTATTTATGCTTACAGATATATGTCTGACCTTTGCGAAGGCGATATTTGTGGTTAATAACATGACGAATTCTGTAAATGGACAATGGATTTATCCAGACGCATCTATGCGCGAATCCATTTTCTGCAAAGACGTGACGCGCGTGGTTGGAGGAAGCTTCATGTTGCCCTGGTGCTCTTAGAGCTAAAATGGAACAGGAAGCCGATGTGTTTTGTGGTGTCTGTATTGCATCCTGTATTTGTACCGACTTGTCTTTGTTTGTTGCCAGTGGTGTCGAGTGTGGTTTCCTTCACCCATTGGACTGGTACGTCATCATATAAGTGAAATACCATTGAGTACGACGTAAAACCCCAATCAAACAAACACATTAAACAAAGCCATGACGTGACAGTTATGATTTACGTATTTACTTATAAATGGAGGAACGTTGATTTCTAACATAAGAAAACATGCATTACTAAGTTCACGTTTTCTTTATAGTGCTGAATATTGGATTACATCGCCGTCCTAACCGTGAAATACCAACATGCATGGTGTTTTTTCACGTGGAAGGATACGATGTATGGCGCGGACCTGCCTGCCAGGTATATTCTAGAGTATTTTATACACATAATTTATGTTGAAAATATTAAAAGGCCATTAAAATACACACAACAAATAATATGTTGTGCTATGCTGTATCACAAAAATACACACAGTGGGCAGAAAATACTCATTAAAAACTGTTTTTTTTTTACACATAAATGTTTTTTAGGGTAGGCAGGGTTGATGGCAGCTCGATGGATTATCTTGATTGTTATTAATCAAGATAAGATAGGATATCTTGCCCGGTAAAGTCTTATTGAACCCATCGCAAGTCGAAACTCTATGCACCTGATGCAACAAGAAACAGAGTATAGTCAGCCGCAGCATGAATAGGCCTTAAATATGCCAACATCAGTCATTAAATGTAATAACTTGGAGATGTTTTAGGGTCCATTAATATCGAGCCACAAAACACAAATGATACTGAATGAAAACAAAGGGGAAAACATGATGAATTTGTGGGTAAAAAATCCGCATCAACTGGTTGCAACAAGAGGGGTGCCAATTTATTCTTGACCTGTGCTTTATACACTCAATCAGTAAATGAATGTATACAATCATATTATTCAATTTTATACCATTCAGGCGCAAATAAATTTCAGCACTGTTCGTAAGTCGATTGAAAAGTAAACATGGTGTTAACGTTGACATTTTTTTCTGAATTTAATTATGGTACATGTCTTGTATCAAAAAAAAATCACGCCATCCCATTACATATCAATGAACTCCTAAGCGCAATAAAGTTTGAATTGGAGCGTTTAATTCAACGTTCCTGGACGAATGTAAAGAAATCGCGTATAACCAGTTGGAGTTCAGGAGTCCATTTACAATAGTGGAAAATGTCAACTAGTGAAGCGATAATTGGTCCTGGAGTCATCCCTATGGCTGTTAGGATTAGATTTGGCCTGAATATTTTCCGGTAAAATAGTCCAATTATGTGGAAAGGCTAATTAAGGAGAGTCATCAATGTGTTCGCGAGCCAAGAATGAGTCTTTTGTAAACACATTTTCCAGCTTCCTTTAAGGGGAGTTCTTATTCGTATATCTTATCCTCTATTAATATATATATATATGTTGGGCCTGTAACCCAAATGTTCCGGGTTCGAATCCAGGAGGAAGCAAGCAAATTTTTATCTCTTCATTTATTCAATATATATATATTTTGAATAAATGAAGAGAGAAAAATTTGCTTGCCTCCACCGGGAATCGA
>JAQQZZ010077153.1:0-20140 GCA_030265115.1 Mopalia vespertina
GTATGCCTATTATTGACCAAATCAAGGGTAAAAGGGGACAGACCTATTGCAGGAGAACTATTAGAACCATTCCAAAAAATACAGACAATGAAATTGCACGATGTGGTCTTTCTGGATGTTGACCTGTCTGTTCATTTCGGACGTGACTTGTAAAAAGTTATGGAGGAATCGTTCATTAAGTCTTAACAGCAATGTGTATTATTTAAATTGATATCACGTCCGGATGAAATCGAAACTGTGCCAGTGTATCTGTTAAAATCACTTCAACGTGATATTTCCAGTTTGTGATATTTCGGTGTAGATACAAATAATCCCAAAACTGCCAACAAAACACATTTTGTTTAGTTGAGAAATATGATTTCCCGACGAATCCTATAGGAGTGTTTGGAACAAATCCTTTCCTTGCTAGATGTGACTGTTCAGCCAGCTTTTGGTGGTAAGTAAACAAACAGACTGGGGAGAATATCACTTCTAAGAACACGCTTGTGGCCACAGTATACGTTTACGAACTTTTTCGCAGCATATATAAATAAGCCTCTGTTCGGGGTGAATCAAAGGTAAGGAATAAAACGAATTAATACAGTTTGAAAAAAGATTTTGCTCACCCACAAAAAAATCTATATTTTATTTATTTGCATGAGTTATCCCTTTGATTCGAGCTGAAGATGTGTACAAGTCTACTCGACGTAAAGAAAATTCCACCAGAGGACATTCCCGCCAAGATAAACATGAAATGTTTACTTTGACTTCAAAGGTCGAACAATCTTGTAAAAACCAATACATTTTCTTGGATTGTCTAGGACACGTTTACAGCCCAGATGGTTCAATGTGACCAGACTCCTATCTGTGTGTACTCAGCTCTGTTAACCGACAGGAATGGACCATAACCTCTGATCAACATGGGCTGGGTTGTGCTACATGTAATATTTTGTGCCGTCTGAGGTATTTCCAGTACGTGGGCCTCTCTGCTAAACACTATGTGATATGCCCTGAACGTTAATGTCTGACAACTGTTGAAATAACTCCATAAAATTGACCAACGGGTGCATTTTGATACAAAACATTACACGCTAATTCAGTTTGTTTAGATTTTATTTTGATTGAATGAAGACTCGTTTGTGTTACATCACTTACGAATCCATCGATCTGTTTAGCATAGTACAAATGAAGTGTAACTCCAAATGTCACTCTCCTGATGGGGGCAAAACATAAAACCAGATAACGGAATCAAGTGGAGACCTATTTTTAGGAGTTACAGTATTTTTGTATTAGATCACTAAAACCTATCGACATATTAATTTAATGAGCAGCCTTTCATTGGATTAGGACAAAACATAGAACCGAAATATAGAGATAAGCTGGACTCTTTTTGTTTTTCGGAATGTTACATTTTTTTGTATTAGATCACTAAAACCTATAGATATATTAACTCAATGATCAGCCACTCACTGGACGGAAGTCTGACAGAAATAGAAAGTTTGAGAAGAAATCTTATTTTAGCCCTCATGGATTTTGAGCTGAATTACTTGAGGTTAAATCACAAGCCAACACTCAGAATCGATTTTTACACAGGATAATTTAATATGCTGGCCCACTAAACACAGTCTTTGTTGATTTTCCTGGAAGTCATGCTGCAATTAAACTGAACTATCATGTGTATCAGTGAGCGAATATCCGTTTCGAGTGAAAAATTGAAGAACCAGATGATCTAGTAAAACTATTATGAAGCCTGTTATTTAAGAAGGGTTGATTATTTTACAATTCCACGTTGTATTTATCAGGCGCTGAATTTCTGAAATGAGCCTGGAAAGAAAGTGTGGTGTTATCTTTTGAACTTCTCTGATTGACAATGGAGAATGCTATTTTGATGTTTAAAGTAATTTGAGAAACATCGCTTCTTCTATGACAGAACATCACAGCCTCTGCAATCCTACATTATTTTTATTTGTTTTAATCGATCTAATTAGCGATTGGAAAGGTCTTAGCCGTATCCACCAGAGGGTGTGGATGTGAGAAGCGATTACATGGACATTTATCTTCTCCTTGTTAAACTTATGCCATAGCTAGAAACGAATAAAAGTTTTTATCACGAATTAAAACACGAAAATATATACAGGCAACTTTACTTTGACGAGCTATTTACGGAATGAAATAGACCCTTAGAAAGAACGTAATCAGATACAATAAAAAAGGAGTAATCTATAAGAATTAAATATTTGCCAAAAGTTAAAAATCTTGCGTAAAAGACAGGCAGGAGTATTTAATTATACGAGGAGAAACGAAATCGAAATTTGTTTTCGCTGTGTTGCTAGTAAAGAATTGTTCGATTGGATATATATCCATGTTTTATCGGACTGTTCGTGTGGACGTGACGTATTAAATACAACCGAGGAACGCTTCATTGTCTTTTATCAACAACAGTTAATTGTGTAATGTCACGTGTGGGCGAGATTCCAGATGTGGTTGAGTCGTTTTTAACATCGCTTAAAAATCATTGGTTAATTGAAAAGTCTCTAAAAATAGGGATATTTTCTATCTTTCTTTTCAATTTGTATTTCTTCTAGTGGATTTGCTTTTAACATCGCTTCAAAAGCATCTGTTTAGTAGTTAAAAAAATCGCATATAATTAACCCTTCGAATCTCGTTTAAGAAGGATTTCTGGAATCCAACTTTATTTCATTATTTTTGGCTACTAAATTATTTACTTTGTCTTTTTGTTTCATGTATACCTCAGATGCTTCAATTAACTTTGTTGGCCGTGTCTTAAATATCTTATTCTTCTGCACAATTCTCAGATATGCCTTATTTGTCTTCCGGTCTCTCGCGCTAGCCAGTATTCTGGCCACACGAGAATTTTCCAACTTTACCTGCTCAAAGAAAATCGTCTAGATCCATGTGATCAGTTACTTTACTTATGAAAATTGACGGAAAACACTTTTTTTGTTTCAAGTATAATTCCATAGAAAAATGTGATCTTTTTTTACCAAATGTATTCGTACTAAGAGCTTTTGTGATGATAATAATACAAGCTTTTCTATTGTATTCGTTTTACCAAACCTGTGTAAATACCATACAATGTTACTGGGTATACAATATACATTATGTAGAATAAAACGAGTCAAACACCATCTTCACTATTATTGTATTGTCCATATATACAAAATGTACAATGTAAGCAAACAAACAGGAAAAGAAGTTTAATATAGACAATGCTTACATCCGAAATCACAAAATGTGTGCCTGCCATGATATTAAATTGTAGGGTACCCAGGAAAGTAATGCTCAGAGTTGACAAATTCGTATACAACCATTGCTGTTTAATAACATTTTATGTAGGACTACTCAAAACGTGTTGTATTAGGATAACTATAGTACACGTGGCTTTAAGTTGGTGTATAGTTCCCCTTTTATATTCCTCGTCTGAAACGAAAGTTCGTCTCTGTGTGTGATGTATAGCTTCTTCAACATTTTAATGTGTCTTACTCTGTACTTTTAAGTATTGCAACCACCGGAATTCGAACTACCAACCTTTGACTAACGGCTCCAGAGCTCCAGCAGCCTGAACTACATATACCCCCTTGAGTTTTATTTCAGGTAATTTAATAGTCATGAAAACAAGCTAAAAACCAAAAGCGTTGAATGATAGAGAACACAAGAGCGATCCATAGTAAAACGGTAAAATCGAAAACTTGTTCATGTTTATGTTTCATCAGACGGACGGTATTTTCGATTCAATCATGAGACCCACAGGCCATGAGATCTACCAATGAGATGCATCGTTAAATAGTTATAAGTTCCATTTGTAGATAACAGAATATAAGAAATGACAGATTATATTGAGATGGGCATGTTTTAACCTATACATGGATAAAAAAAATACAAGGACAAAACAATGAGTAATATTTTACCTGAATACGTTTTCGCATATACTATATGTAAATATTTTATTATTATGTAAGAAAATACCAGGGTCTACCGAAATGTAAAAATGGTCGATTTTGTTGATAAAATTAAAGTGTGGATTCGAGACGACACAGATACTCAGTCCCAGGTATTTATAGTAACGTTTAAGAGATAAAGCGTCGTGTATACCCCCATGTCTTTAGATCCGCCGAGGTTATCCGGTAGAGAAAACACACCGTTGAGTATCTGACAGTTATTCTACCACTTCCAGAAAACGTCTGATTTGTTAGCGACTCGCCCAGTTCCATTAAATTTCATAATTCGAACACAACTGACCCTACTTAAGGGGAAGATACTATTTTTTAGCGTATAGCGTTGCACCATGTTACATGCTGTTTGTTTGTGATTATATATTTAATAATACCTACCTTTAAAGATCCTGATCTTTAACCCTGATTGTTTATGATCATATAATAATTATGATTGCCATAATAAACCAAAATAATGCGATTCAATGTTCTTATAGGTATTGTCTTAATTGGAGACGCTTGTAGTTGAATCCACATGTATTTGCTTGAAGAAATGACAACGTAAAACAATATTGTGTCGCACGTCGATAATAAAAGACTCTTTTCCACTGAAAAACGTGTTTGTTCTCGCTAAGTTTGTGAAATCACCGTGCTCATTGAAACCAAAGTAAGCCTCATTGTATGCGACGACCGTCTGGTTGGAATCAAGAATAGACCGATTTTATTGAAATTGATCCAGACTATCAGATAGCGACACCAGAAGAAATGTCTGCCAAAATAAACATTAGCTGTATAATACTTTGAGCACAAAGTGCGGGAGACAATTCTGTCCGAAATCAATTACTTTTTTTGATTATTTTCCGAATGGAGACTCTTCTCTATTTTGTATGTAGTGAATATAATATATAGACCGTGTACTTATATACTATATACCCCGATCAGCTTGTGTATGTGAGCCACCCGCATTTCATGAAGCATAACATTGAATTAGGGCTTTTCATGAATATTCTGTGAATTGTCATGCTTGACATTTGTAACTGGCCTTGTGTAATCTGCAACAGTTCCAATGTCACTTGGTTATATACAATTCCTGCCGTTCATTTTATAATCTGTATAGTTATCTTAAACCAAAATCCAAAAAGGAACTACTCAATAGACTACAACAAAAATTCTCATCCCAATATCAAAATCACACGCCTTTTAGTTATAGCTTCAAATAGATATGGGTTGGCTAGCTTATCTTTAATCAGTCAGGAAAACAGATTGGTCCATAGATATAAAATACTCTGATACTCCCATATGCAAATTAACGATATGAAATTTAAACCAAACAAGCGTGGCCCGTTTATTCGGAGAACAAAGTTTGTGCCATCCTAGCAAAATCAATTGGTTATCTTTGAACTTTTTCTGAGCAAATATTATGGGTCAGATTTACTGGCGGAGATAAACATTCCATATCTTTTGATCACCATACTTCGGTTTTTATAACTGATAATCAAAAGTCCTGTACGCCATAAATACGGCCTGATCAAAATAAGACTTGGGTTCTGTAAATAATTAGCTATTTGATACACACACATATATTCTTCTTTTCTTTGTATCTCTCTTTCCTTATTTTTTCTTTTTTCTCTTCTTTCTTTCTTTATTTTTATTTCTTTTGTTCCGTTCATCTTTAAGTCTTTGTTGATTTATTTGTTTGTTTGATGTAACATCAACAGGATCCAACCACACGCAGTTACAGATCGTTTGTCTCCAATGTTATTGGAGGCAAATTTCATTCAAACAAAACTGACAAAAGCCCGAACCTTTATTAAGGGGAATATATTTGTTATAGTATATAGCGCTACACCATGCTACATACTGTTTGTTTATGATTATAGTTTTGATAATATCTTACATCTAGGGTCCTGGTACCCGTGCTCATCGAAATCAAAGTAAGCTTCATTGTGTGCGACGGCCGTCTGGTTGGAATAAAGAATGGACCGATTTTATTGACATGGATCGAAACGATCAGAAAGCGACACCAAAGGAAATGTCTGCCAAAATAAACATCGGCTGTATACTTTGAGCACAAAGTGCTGGAGACAATCCAGTCCAAAATCAATTACCCTTATGAATTATTTTCCGAATAAGTTTGTATGTAGTGATTTTTATTTAAAGACAGCGTAAAAATATATACTATATACCCTGATCAGCTTGTGTATGTGAGCCACCCGCATTTCATTAAGCATAGCATTGAATTAGGGCTTTTCATGAATATTCTGTGAATTTTCATCCTTGACATTTGTAACTGACCTTGTGTAATCTGCCGCAGTTCCAATTTCACTGGGTTGAATACCATTCCAGTCGTTCATTTTATTATCTGTGCAATTGTCTTAAACCAAACTGCGAAAAGAGACTATTCCATAAACTGAAACAACAATCCTCATCCTAATATCAAAAGCGCGCCTTTATGTTATCTTCAAATAGATATGCGTTCACTGGCTTAACTTAATCAGTCAGGAAAGCAGATTGGCCCATAGATATAAAACACTCTGATACTCTCATATGAAAATTAACGATAGGAACTTTTAATTAAAAATAAACATGGCCCGTTTATTCGGAGAACAAAGTTTGTGCCATCCCAGCAAAACCAATTGGTTCTCTTTGAACATTTTCTGAGCAAATATTATAGGGTCAAGTTTGCTGGCGGAGATAAATATTCCATCTCTTTTGATCACCATCCTTCGGTTTTTATAACTGATGTTCAAAATTCATATACGCCATTAATACGGTCTGATCAACATAAGATTGAGTTTCTGTACATAATTTACTATTTGATACACACAAATATGTTCTTGTTTTTTATTATTTCTTTTGTTCCTTGCTTCTTTAATTCTTTCTTGATATATTCGTTTGTGTGATGTAAGATCAACATAATCAAACCACAGTAGGCAAACCAAATGATTCTCTTTGAACATTTTCTGAGTAAATGTTATGGGTCAGATTTAATGACGGAGATAAACATTACATCTCTTTTGATCACTAACTTCGGTTTTTATTGCTGATGTTAAAAATTCCTGTTTGACATAAATATGGTCAAATTAAAACTAAGATTTGGTAAATGTAAGCGTAAATAATTTAATATTTGATACACACAAATATTTTCTTTCTTTCTTTGTATCTCACTAAGGGCAGTTTGTTTGAATAGAAGCAATGCTGTCTTTAGTTAGCACTGGATGATAATTAACTTTCCAACAGTATGGAAACGCTTGACAACTTGGTTGTGCTAGTTTCAATTTGTGTTTGAATACACAGTCGTCATATAAGTGAAATAACCCAATACACCATACTATCTGTACATTTACATTACCAATTGTGATTGTTATATTATCGAGCTATGTCCGCCATTGGCCATACTGTTTTGTACATGTTGTTGACACCCACTTCCGTTCATTGTCTACATTTCAGCGTTGCAATTGTTGGGTAGATTTTTTTTTTATCAAACGTTTTCAACATTTTCATACTATTTTGAAAATAGTGCAATGGCAGCAATACAGTTTTGTGGATTATGGCGACATGCCATCGCGTTCATTGTCCAAACAAGAGGAACATACAAGGTGTATTTGTTTTCCAACAATCGCGTACACACCTTATACAGATATGCAAGTTGCACAGTTACGCAACGTCTACTATATTGTTTTGCGGAATTTGGTGAAATGCAATCCCATGCCTCACTACAGGGCGACAAATATACCATTTGTCGCTGCAAAAGGAAAAATCCTTTTTCCAAGTTTGACAACAATCGTTGAATATTTTTTCGCGTTGTTTTATTCACAGTTCATAGAGACATGAAGATTTTAAAATTACTCAGTGGCAGCCAATTTACTCACTCACTCTCTATTGTAAGAATACTGTGACTGATGGATGCAGTTTGAGCACTGTGTTTTCAAAACCGATATTTAAGAGTTGCGACATGGAGACACCTTTTTATATTTAGTGAATACCAGTGAAATAACCTTCAGTAAAGCGTTAAACACGAAGTTTATTTTCTATTTGCATCGGTGTGCATAAAAAGGGTTATACATAAGTTCAGACTGACTTTACGTATTCTCCACACGACAGCTGGCCATTAAATCAGTCCATATCATTGCCAAGGCCGTGGTATAAGTATGTTGTTAATAGTGTCTCGAGCGGTGAAGACAATGTTACCGGTAGATAAATAACACGAAAGGGTACATTGTATAGTGTAAGCGTCAAGATGTCTAATATTCTGCCGCACGCGATATGCTCGTAAAATAGATAATGTTTATCTTTTAGAACTCGACTCCTTTTAGTCTTTTTTAGCTTTTTAATATTAAATATTTCACAGAAAATAAATAGAAAATATGGAAGTCAACTTTAAATATTGCTTTATCCGATCCTCTTGATTACGTAGTTTAATCAATTCAATGTGAAAGTCTATTAATCTAAGGTAAAACAGTCCAGTTTCGTCCTGGTATCGTGAGAATTTGTTCGCATTACCTGAAAAGGTGATAATAACGAACACTACACTTACAAAAAATGGCTCTTTGAGGGTTCTGTAGAAAAGAGGATGGTTCTATATGGAACCAATACGACAAAAACGGTTGTTTGATATAAAAACAAATGGGGGCAATACGTGGAATAGTTGCTGTGAGGGTTCCATACAGAACAATACAGTTTTCACCAGAACCTTGACTGAAGAACATGAAAGGGGTCAACTAGAACCATAGTTTTGTAATACATCAAGAGCTACACTATGTTGGTCGTATTTTGGAAGTTTTTGTGGTTTCCATGAAGTGACAATCGTCAAAAGATTGGGTAGAACCCGTTTATCCATATAGTCATCGAATATTTTCGGTCGATCTGATTCCGAACATGGAAAAACGCTATGCGTATATCACATATTTCTAAACAGGACTGTGTCACTGTTTATAGAACGTGAGGGTTATAACGGTACACATTCAAGGGCGGCGGAAGTAAATACAAAGTGTGCGTGATAGTGTGTGTGTGGGAGGGGGTAGGGTGCCATTAATTCAGGATTTCAGGGTAGTCCAGTCTTACTATAGTCTTGTAGTCTTTTCTTTACACTGGAAGAATACCATGTGGCCAGTAGAGTCCGACAGCTCACATCATGTTGTTGTGTTAGTACCTCGCCCTATATTGGCTCTAGCTAGTACTTTTGGAGTACACCACCGTTAAATAGCGAATCAATGTGTCTTTAGAGGTAGTTGGAGCTGTTGTTGTTCTTGGTTCTCTTCTGCTGTTTTGGGCTGACGTCAGTTGAAATAATCTGCTATACAGCTTCTTCAGCCCTAATCCCAATCTTACGACAGTTCGACATACAAATCATTGACGCGTTAAACATCGACGACACGACAGACTAAATGCATACTATACTACATACAGACTATACTTTCTGTATATGTATGCATGAGCTATCGACTTCAGTTTGTTCAAATGCTGGCTGATCTGGTAGTACAATTATGCTTGATTAAAATAAATATATTAAATGTATAAAAACTGATTTTGTTGGGCAATTCCAGTACTGAATGCAAGATTATGTTATCCACATAAAAGTTCTTCCTAGAGGCCCTTAATCAATCTCAATTATTGCAATAATATCCAGAGGTATAACGGTTAATTCAATTATACACAACAAGTGATGAAAAGGTATTGAACATTTCTCGGGGTACGCTCCAGAGAGGACACGTGTCTTGAAGTCCTTAGATTTATGTGGATTTCAGTGACGTGTTAAAATCCCTGCCCCAGCTGCATTTAGCAGATTGAAAAGCCAATCGTATATTCTTTACCATTTTATGGCTAAGACTTAGTACGGGGAAGTTGATTGGTTCATGCGGCTCCGGATAAGTGAATCGAGCAGCTCTGGTTATGTGAGCGCAGATTGAAATGAAAAAACCACAAATGCTAATACAAAAGTTACGATTTTAGTAAAAAAAAATATATTGATAGACAAAAGTAATGAGATGATCAAATTTGGTGCATTCAGCCCAGATGTCAAGAATCAAATTTCAGGAGTTCGTTGAATATTGGTCTAAGGCATCACTGACCTTTTCCCACAAGGCGTCCACTTTCAATTTCATAATGTTGTCGAAGTGATCAAGATAATTTACATCTGAAACTGTTCTATGGAATAGACCCTCGGAATTCTTTAACATACAATTGAAATCCCGCGTAGTCACGTTCACCGAGAGAAAGTTAAAAAGTCTCTGCATCTCTCCTGATAGGTCAATTTTTAGCTGATGATAGCGCAAAATGTAAACCTTCCTAGTAAATTGAAACCAATCAAAAATCATTTCCTGTCAATTACGTGACCTGGTGTACACAAATTCTCGCCCAGCTGAAACAAATAGAGCTGTCTTGTTACAATAGTCTATTGCGCAAACTACTTTTAATACCACACTTACACCATTAAATACTAGTCAATATTACATTGCCATTAGAGTTATAAATCTACGATTTCTGGCAAAGGACAAAATAGTGCATATAATTGTGATGGTCACTTCATCAAACTTAATGAAATATAGGAACGTGCTAGTTTTCAATTCTGTATTATATATGAACAACACAAATATTCATCTAGTCACCAAAAGCTAATTGATTTTACCTCGTCCAAAGTTACTTGAAGTAGCTCTCCCTCTGTGGCTAGCGTGGCATCGGTTATACTCGGCCAATAACGCACCGTATGGTTCTCGCACCAGTAAACTAAGCTTCTGAAAAGGGTCCTGAGCTGCCGGGCACCATTCGTGTGTTTTAACGACGACAACAGAAGAATTGACGACCCCTTCTCCAGGAAACCCGTATAGTTTTAAGGCAAAGTCACGGTAGACATTTCCAGTCGCCAAACCTGTAAGAAAGTAGACCCCAAACATTTAAATTACGAAAAGTACTTAAAACATATATAAAATAGATCACAAAGCTGTAAAACATAACAAGGTCGATCCCAATCCTGTCAAATACAAGAAAACAGATCAGAAACCTGTTAAACATAAAAGGGTCAATCTCAAACCTGTTAAACATAAAAGGGTAAATCTCAATCCTGGAAATATTGCATTTGCTTCATACAATATCGTTCTATAAATATCCAACAATTCTGTTCTCATTGTAATCAAAACTCGTCTTCTTGCTCCAGAGTTTTAACCTTTTCTAAAGGAGCACGTTTCAATCGCTCATAGGATACAACTGTTACAAGAGATACGTGATTTTATTTTGGGAGATCAGGAAAACGTTTCCCTAAAATTTGAATTCCTCGAGAAAGTTCTATAGACAGACAATTGCACCCTTTAACGACCATTCACAAAGCAAGCACGGTTAGTTTTAAAATTATGGTCCTTTTGCAAAGGAAAAACTATATAAATACTTATTTGTCCAGATTAGATCCAGATCAGATCTCTGTATGGAAAAAAGACAAGGAAATTCACTTAACACGACACAAACTGCAATGAACCTGCAATAGAATATGTTCTGCAGCAACTAATGTATTCTGTGGAATGCGCATATTCAAACGTAATCCTTTTTGGATTTGAAAAATAAAATAAACAATATGCTTGAATAATATTACATCCACTTCGGTTGAGTTAAGACAGAACAACATGCTATTCTGTAGTGGGTGTCCGGTTGTACTACAAAAACCAAAATAAAAAGAGCGATTTTTCAATCATCTCGACGTCCGATTCACTCAGCTGGTATTTCAACCAAAGTTGTCACTGAACATATTCTTTAAAAAAAAAAACACAACCGGGAAATCGATAATCCAACCCGTATATTATACCTCTGATGCTTCTACATGCAATTGATTCAAAGTGAAATTAAAAACTGCTCAACCATACTCAAGATTCATCCACAAGGTATATTAATGAACTACGGTTGATTATGAACGATTACTCGGTGGCTTTCATAAGTCACGTCCTTGACAGCCTGATCACATCAGCTGTTTCAAAAACATAACAGTGGTATAAATAACAAATTGCATTATATTGGTTAAATAAAATTGCATTATAATTGAGAAGGCTTATGTCAAAAACAAGATATCCTTTGCGGCCAAATGTTTTATTTTAAATTGAGAAACAAACTTCAGAATTCTATGTGGCCCAATAGTACTAAATTTTACAAAGATTACATGTCGTTTTTCTGTGTTCACTGTTTGTTGTTGCTGGAAATTAAACATACACATTTGTAAATCGATCACTGCGTCAAACAACCTGGAAATTCGGTGTTGCTGGTGCAAATATAGTTATGTTTAACCATTTCAAATGATATTAAAATAATTTAATACACTAAGCGTATAACTCGTGCAGTAAAAAAGAACTGACCTGCAATAGAAAGTTAAATGTGCGAGACAGGCGGAGGGATGGGAGGGAGCTTCATGTTGCCCTGTTGCTCTAGGACCTAAAGGGCAACATGAGTTCGATTTGTCTGTGATGCGGTACGCTGACAGGGCTCTTGGTTGAATCACCATGCATTTCCTTGAAAAACGACCACGTAAAACAGTTTTGTATCGTACGTCTATAGTAAAGACAATCCTTTCCACTGGGGAACGTTGTTTGATGTCGCATTTTTTTGTGAACTCCGAGTGTTTATTGAAATAAAAGTAAGTCTAATTGTGTGCGACGGCCGTCTGGTAGGAATAGAGAATAGATCGATTTTATTGACATGGATCCAAACTATCCGTAAATGACACCAGAATAAATGTCTGCCAAAATAAACATTGGCTGTATACTTTAAGCACAAAGTGCGGGAGGCAATCTAGTTCAAAATCAATTACTCTTTTGGATTATTTTCTGAAAAGCGAATCTTCTCTATGTTGTATGTAATGAATATAATTTAGAGACTGTGTACTTATATACTATATACCTCGATCAGCTTGTGTATGTGAGCCACCCGCATTTCATAAAGCATAACATTGAGTTAGGGTTTCTCATGAATATTCTGTGACTTGTCACCTTTGACATTTTGTAATTGGCCTTGTGTAATCTGCAGCAGTTTCAATGTCACTTGGTTATATACAATTCCTGCCGTTCATTTTATAATCTGTATAGTTATCTTAAACCAAAATTCAAACAGGAACTACTCAATAGACTACAACAATAATTCTCATCCCAATATCAAAATCACACGCCTTTTAGTTATTGCTTCAAATAGATATGGGTTGGCTGGCTTAATTAGTAAGGAAAACAGATTGGCCCATAGGTATGAAACACTCTGATACTCCGACATGAAAATTACCGATATAAAATTTAAACCAAACAAGCGTGGCCAGTTTATTCGGAGAACAAAGTTTTTGAAACCCCAGCAAAATCAATTGGTTCTCTTTGAACATTTTCTGAACAAATATTATGGGTCAGATTACTGGTGGAAATAACATTCCATCGATTTTGATCACCATACTTTGGTTTTTATAACTGATGATCAAAATTCCTGTACAACATAAATTCGGTAGGATCAAAAACAAGATTTGGTTCCTGTAAACAATTAACTGTTTGATACACAAAAATATTTGTTTTTCTTTCCTTATCGCTCTCTCTTCCCTTATTTCTTCTGTTTTTTTCTTTGTTTTTTTTAAATTTCTTTTGTTCCTTCTTTCTCTGATTTATTTGTTTGTTTGATATTAGGTTAGCATGTACATTCCCAGTTTGACGTTTTATTATCAAACTTTGGCTTTCATTGGCCATACTGTTTTGTACATGTTGTTGACACGCACTCCCGTTCATTGTCTACATTACAGCTTTGCGATTCTTGGGTACATTTATTTTCAAACTTTGGTGTTTACAACATTGGCAGACTTAAATGCTGCAATATTATGCAATGGCAGCAATACTGTTTTGTGGATTATTGAGACATACAATCTCGTTCATTTTCCTAACAAGAGCAAACTGCAAGGTGTATTTGTTTTCAAGGGTGAGGACAGTATCTTTCTAGTTCTATGTAATTCTGCGAATTTGTTTTCATGTTACGCAAACACAAGCGTATATATTGTAAAAATATGAAATGGCGTCTTTATTAATTTTGGATTTGGTGAAATATAATCCAATTTGTTTCTGTAAGCCAGGCTTATATTGTTTCACGTTGTTTTATTCACATCACATATAATCATAATGATTTTAAAATTACGCCATGGCGGCCATATTGCATTGGCAGTTTCTTCCCTTACTGCAAGACGGCGAGGTTAAATTTCAACTGTGAAGTGATTCGTTGAATTTGTTTCGTGGTATTGTGTTCGCAATAGATATACACGCGCATGTTGTAAAATTACGCATTGGCGGCCATATTGTTCTGCGGAATTTGATGAAATGTATTGTCGTTACAGTCAAGAGCAATCCGGCCTAAATCTATTCTTTAATTATATTCTGAACGGGGTATAGTCCTAAGCAGTTTAAATTGTCCGTGTTTCCTCAACTATGCCAGAGCTCAAGTTTGTATGTAGTGTAATGGTATAAACGAGCAGGATTAGATAACATTTGCTGATTAATGTACATGTCTTGTGAGACACCAGAATGGCGCATGATGTTTGAGCTTTTGTCGTTGTTGCCGAGTTATCTACAGCATTTTGAATGTCATTAGTTTTAACTTACATCCCTTTCGTCTGAGCTATCCGTTTAAAGTCATTATTTTTCATATCTTATTATTTTATACCGTTCATACGCCCAAAAAGAGATCAGACAGAAGACTGTTACAAAATGTCCGATCCTAAAACTTATAAAAAACAAAAAAATGAAACAAATTGATATGCATTTGTTGAATCGACTGATACGAGACTCCACGTTTAAAATTAACGTGGGCAGCTTAAACAGGCCGACCCGCGGTTGTAAATCCATCTGATGCGCCGACATGACATTTCACTGTCGGAAATTTTATCCAAAATAAACATGGTCTGTTTACACTGAGCACACGGTTTGTCATCTAGTGCTCAAAATCCATTGATTTGCTTTGAACATTCTGTGAATTCCAAGTCATATAATTTGCAGACAAGAAACGACATTTCAACTTCTTTAAATAATAAGAGATATCTCCAAATAATTAGATATACGATATATCTATTAACGATTACATCTAAGTCTTATTATTAAATTTTAAATGTTTGAGTCTATAATCTAATGTGATATATATTTTTTATATTAGATAATTCTAATTCAATTATACATTCTCTTATTGTTACAAACTGTTACGGAACCTATTCAGGTATGTTGAAAAATATTGCTCCTATATGGTCAGTATGTCCTGGTCTTAGACAAACTGTCTTTACTAAGCAATGGAGGAACAATAACTTTATAATAAAGCAAAAGCCTTGACATGTTATGGATGTGTTGGAGTGGCCATTTATTGTTGAAGCACATCAACGCCATATTAGTGAAATGTCCTTTAGAGAGGCGTTATAGACACCAAACACTGAACAAATAATCAGCCAATCATTAAATCAATCAATAAAACAATCAATCAATCAATCATTCAACCAATGAGTGCATCAACCAAACTATCAGACAATCAAACAATCAATTTATAAATAGACCAATTATTCTACCAATCAATAAGTTGAACAACCGACAAGACGTTCGTCGATCGTTGATCTAGTGTGAGAAAACTGTGACTGCATGGATTCACTTGAGCACTATGTTATACATAAGTTCAGACTGACTTTACGTATTCTCCACACGACAGCTGGTCATTAAATCATTCCATATCAGTGCCAAGGCCGTGGTATAAGAATAGCGTTAATACTGTCTCGAGCGGTGAAGACAATGTTCCCGGTAGTTTAAGAACACGAAAGGGTACATTGCATAGTGTAAGCGTCAAGAGGTCTCATTCTGCCGCACGCGATATGCTCGTAAAATAGATAATGTTTATCTTTTAGAACTCGACTCCTTTTAGTCTTATTTAGCAATTTAATATTACATATTTCACAGAAAATAAATAGAAAATATGGTAGTAAACTTTTAATATTGCTTTATTCAATTTAATATGAAAGTCTATAAATCTAAGGGAATACAGTCAACTCTCGTTTTGTCAAGTTTCGTCCTGATGTCGTGAGAATTTGTTCGCAATACATGAAAAGGTGATACTAGCGAAAGGTACACTCTTAGAAATAGTGGATCTTTCAGGGTTTGTTAGAAAAGAGGATGGTTCTATATGGAAAAAGAAATGGAGAAATACTTTGAACAGTTCCTGTGAGGCTTCCAGACAGAACGATTAAGGGTTCCACCAGAGCCATGACTGAACTTTATAGGGTTCCATTAGAGCCATGTTTTTCTAAGAGTTTAATACAACAAGTTTGTTGTTGGTCGTATTGTGGAGGTTTTTGTGACGTCCATGACGTGACAGTCGTCAAAAGATTGGTAAGAACCCGTTTATCCATGAGGTCGTCATCGAATATTTTCGGTCGGTCTGATTCTGAACATGGAAAAACACTATGCGTAAATTAAGGGTCATCTAAAATGTTTCTATACAGGACTGCTTGACTGTGTGTAGAACGTGGAGACCATAATGGTGAACATGAGCTTGGTCTAATACTTTGATATAATGAACACTGCATGTATTTAAATGACCACAGATTCCAACACAATATTCTAATCCTCCACGGGCCCAAATATACATTACAAGGAACACAGCTCAGCAGTCTTAGTTAAAATAGTTAAAATCTATATCATAGACAAAAACAGGTTATACTTTAAATAGATAAATTCTTTATCCGTAAACAAACTTGTGGTGTTGTGATATTTTCAATTTCCAATGGGGGTAAACACCCGTTACATCCCAGCGTTCGATTGTTCATCTAGCAAAATTCCAATACTAAAAAACATGTGTGCTTCATAATCGCTATAATTTAATGCCATCAAAATATCAATACACCTGTTTTGGAAGACTTTTTCCTCTGAGTTTCTCGCTGTTTTTCATTTTCATCTTGAGTCTGTAGGCGTAGTTATGGCAGTACTCGATGCCAGGTCAGGTAACTTCCTTTTTCTGATCGGTTGATGACATTTTACTGTATGCAAGAGGGGATTTAGGAAGAGCCATTTTTGAAGCAGCTAGAGGGCTATATTTTCTGGGGTTTTTTTCGGCTAAGAATGGTGTTTAAACACTCTACATCGGCAAAAGTGCTGTTGTTAAGACCTCTGTCATCATTATGGCACCTCGTCAAAACAATCGACCCCTGCTGTAGCTCGGATTTTGACTCAAAATGACGACAGAGATCTTAACAACAGGACTATGACCTTATGTGCGGGCTGAAACCGCTAAGGAAATCCCCATCATGTAAATAACTCTGTGCAGTTATCATCGACCGGATTTTCAGTGCTACCCTATGCCCCCAAATATCACTGTCGACTCTCGTTTGCATAATGTGGATGTGTGGAGCATTTTACAACAGACTTTGCCTAAAAATGAAGATAATGGTGAAGTGCAATCCCCTTCCTCACTGCAGGGTGAGGAGGGTATATTTCTAGTTGTAAGTAATTCGGTGGATTTGTTTTCATGTTACGCAAACACACGCGTGATTGTTGCAATTTATTGCTAATTTGGTGAAATGGAATCCAATTTGTCATTGCAAGAAAAGAAAGCCATATTCCAAGATCAATGACCATCGATGAATATTGTTTCACGTGGTTGTATTCACAACACTTTGAGACATTAGTAGTTTTAAATTACGCATGGCGGTCATATTGCCTGTTTTTCAGTCCCTTCTCTCGCTGTAAGACTTTGAGACTATATCTCAAGTGTGAACTTAACCGGTGAATTTGTTTCAGGATAATGTGTTCACAATAAACATACACGTGAATATTGTAAAAGATACATTGGCGGCCATTTTGTTAAGCGGAACTTGGTGAAATATAATTCCACCAGTGGTCTTTACAGTCGAGAGTAATCGGCCACAAATCAAATCTCAAATTATCTTCCGAACGGAACACTGTTCTAATTGTCCGTGTTGCATCAACCTGGCCCGAGCTCAAGTTTGTATGCAGTTTGTTGTATATACGAGCAAGATTATATAACATTTGCCAATCAATGTATGTTGTGAGCCACCATGCAGTATTCAATGAAGCACTGTGAGCCCACGATCGTTGGCCTTTTGTTGTAGTTCGCGATTAATCTACAGCACTTTTAATGTCATGTGTTTAAATTACATTCCTTTCTTCTGAGCTATCCGTTAAAATCAAATTTTTTTGGTTATTATTTTAAACCATGCATACGCCAAATAGATATCTTTCAATAGACTGTCACAATATGTTAGATCTTAAAATTTACAAAAAACGAAAAATAGAAGCAAATTGATATCCATTAGCTGGATCGACTGATATGAGACCCCACATTTAAAATTAACGTGGGCAGCTTAGACATACTGACCTTATGATGTAAATCCATCTGATGCGCCGACATGACATTTCACTGTCGGAAATTTGTCGGCATCTGATTTACAGACAAGAGACGACATTTCAACGTGTCTATTATAATTAGAGATATCTCTATAAAATAAGATATATAATATATCTATTAATGATTACAGAAAAGTCTTATTATTCAGTTTGGATGGTTTGAGTCTCTAATCTAATGCGATATATCTTTCTTGTATTAGATAATTCAAATTCAATTATACATTTCTCTAATTGTTACACACGGTTTAAAAACCGATTGCTCTCGAGGCATCTTGAAAAATACTGCCGCTATGGGGAGTATGTCCTGGTCTTGTACATACTGTCTTCATGAGATGGAAATACTTTATTAGTACGTTTATATCTTATTCCACAGATCATTCCTGATATGCTCACTCTACTAAACAAAGGAGAAACATTAACTTTATAACAGAGCAGAAGACTTGACATGTTGTGGCTGTGATGGAATGGCCATTTATTGTTATCACCGGTCCAACAGTCAACCAATCAATCAATCAATCAATCAATCATTCAATCCAAGAATACACGAACCAAACACTCAATCAATCAATCAATCAATCAAGCAATCAATCAAGTTATAAAGAGACCAATTAATCTACATGTACCAATCAATCAATTGAACAACCTTTCGAGATGTTTTGTTCTGGTTATGATTGCTGCGTCGATCTAGTGTGAGCACTGGTTTTTCAAACTCGATATGAGTTTCAAAATGGACACGCCTTTTTATATATAGTGAACATTAATGAAATAACCTTAAGAACAGCGTAAAACACAAAGCAAACAACTTTATTCTCTATTTGCATCCAAGTGCACATACAAAGTTCTACATACGTTCAGACTGACTTTACGTATTCTCCACACGACAGCTGGTCATTAAATCATCCATATCAGTGCCACGGCCTTGGTATAAGAATGTCGTTAACACTGTCTCGAACGGTGAAGACCATGTTCCCGGTAGATTTAGAACACGAAAGGGTACATCGTATATATAGTGTAAGTGTCAAGATGTCTAATTCTGCCACACGTGATATGCACGTAAAATAGAGAATCTTTATCTTTTAGAACTCGACTCCTTTTAATCTTATTTAGCTTTTTAATATTAAATATTTCACAGACTATAAAAAGAAACTATAGTAGTTAACTTTTAATATTGCTTTACACTTGATTCTCTGGATTACATAGTTTAATCACTTTAATATGAAAGTTTACAAATCTAAGGCAAAACAGTCAACTCTCGTTTTGTCAAGTTTCGTCCTGGTATCGTGAGAATTTGTTCGCATTACCTGAAAAGATAATACTAACAAAAGCCAAACTCTTAGAAATAACGGTTCTTTGAGGGTTCTTTAGAAAAGAGCATGGTTGTATATGGAAAAAGAAAGGGAGAAATACGTGGAACAGTTGCTATGAGGCTTCCAGACAGAACGATTAAGGTGTCCACCAGAGCCATGACTGAACCTTATAGGGTTCCATTAGAGCCATGTTTTTCTAAGAGTGTAATACATCAAGTACTACTATGTTGGTCGTATTGTGGAGGTTTTTGTGACGTCCATGACGTGTCAGTCGTCAAAAGATTGGTTAGAACCCGTTTATCCATGAGGTCGTCATCGAACATTTTCGGTCGATCTGATTCCGAATATGGAAAAACGCTATGCGTATATTTAGCGTCATCTAAAATGTTTCTATACAGGACTGCTTCACTGTTTATAGAACGTGGATATCATAATGGTGTACATGAGCTTGGTCTAATACTTTGATATAATGAACACTGCATGTATTTAAATGACCACAGATTCCAACACAATATTC
>JAQQZZ010077164.1:0-20139 GCA_030265115.1 Mopalia vespertina
ATTTTTCAATATTCACCCCTACATGATAATTTTGAGAACAAATTCACTGAATAACTTGAAACTTTTACGGTAGCTTCTCCCCATTAACACAAATATTGGGATTTCATTTCTGCAAATTTCGCAAAACAAAATGGCAGCCATTGCATGATTTTAATATATTTCAAACTTTGAAAATAGTTTCATCCAGTTAAGAAACCGATGGGATTGCATTTCGTTTAATTCCGCAAACAAAAATGGCCATTCAAATTCAGATATTAACTTCAAACTTCGCTTTTTCTGTTAATACCATAGATGTGGTTGTATTTCACTAGGTTTCCCAACAAATATGGTCGACATTGCATATCGCACCAAAATGGCGATAAACACCATAACTTTTACTCTGGTTCTTTGAAGAAAAAAATAGTTCTTAAACAAAAGCAGGAAATGGTGATTTAACTGGGATTATGAGCGTATATATATTTTTTTAAAAAGCCTCTAGTGGTGGACCTGCTAGCTACTCGGCTTGTTCGAATTTTAAGTGTCTTTTTAAAGTCACTGACAACAAACAACGACAAGGCACATTACAAAGACATCAAAAAAATATCGACTTGGTTGCTCATATCTCTGAGAGCACCAGAGCAACAAAAAGGCCCATCTCAACCGCCTCCATGCTGCAAAACTATGATATCTGTTGAAGACATTGATATGGAATGCGTCTTCATTCAAACCTGAAATAATTATCACGTATCACTAAACTGCTATAAGAGAGCTCCCTGTTTTAGCTGCGAAAGGCTTCAAATAAGATTGTTTGGTTATTCTGACTTCTGGCGGAAATTGTCACATTTGAAAAAGTGATGTATCCTGGGCGATATTAGGCTAAACTCAATATGATATCTTTTTATGATTATAAAAATGTTAATCGGATTCGTTAAACAAGTAGTTAAATAAACATAATGCCAGATGAATATTGCTCTCATGCCAATAATATACCTTATATAAACAGTTGAAAGCAACGTTTAAAATAAGCACGTAAAGCTAGGGATTATATGTGATACATGTATAAGAAAATTGGACGTATGCTTTTGTCATTTTACCAAAGTAATATCGAGAAGGAATATTGTGTGTGGAATAAAGTACATATTTTCTTAACTTTACTGTTAGACTTATTCATCCTGTAAAAAATACATTGCCTTAGATAGTGTCCGATAGACTTTCCCATGGGATAACTGTTAGTCCGGGATAATAGGACAGGGGCGTTCAACAATCTCACTTCCGGTCGGTTCTCTCTCTGCCAGCCTAAGCACTTATAAAGAAACCTTATCTTAGTCAAGAGGCTCTTGAAGGGATATCTTAGACCTCAGCTTAACAAAAAATATAGAAATAAATCCTCACCGAATGCTAACAAAACATATCACAACGAATGTTAAAAAAGAGCCCCACTATAAAATCTTACAATAAAGGTAACGAAAGAGGTTCTCTTTAATGCCAGGGGGCAACGTTTTGAAGAAGTTCCTACCATTTTGAAGTCGGATTATTTAAATTTGCTGGATTAGTCCTGCTTTGTTGTGTAGTTCCGGCTTAGTCTGTCTTTGTCATGCCCAGTAAGTGGTTGGTGAATAATATTAGCGAGTTGAAGTCGGGTCAGTGTCCGGGCTATCGACCTGTGTCCGCTACTGTTCATAGTCAGTCTATGGTCAGTGTTTGGGAGTTACCTAACTGAATGTAACCATCTATAAAGAATTCTTCAATTGACCAAGACTCCTATGGAATAATCTTGATGTTCGGCCTGGGGATGTTTACTCAACCAGTCCTCTTCTGCTTCCTCATCCAGGTATTGTTGAAGAATTACTTGAATTTTTATGATACATGCCTATGCTATCAACAACTATGTTGACTTACATATCGTCTTCAAGACCATTTTATCGTATTGCTGCGATATGTTGGGAAAGGTCCTATAGAATTCCGATTCGTCTCACATAAGATTCTAGGCTGTGGCCCACATCGGCCCATTAGACCACACAGCTGATTTCAGAAGTTCTTTTCTGTGGAATTTGCTATGTTTGTATTAAATCTGTTTGCGTTATTTAGAGATCAGACTCCAGATCCAGATTACATTTTAAAGATACATGTCCTATGCTTTATAAGATGAGCAGGTCTTGTCTATAGTGTGTAGAGGCTGTAACAAAACAGATAGATAGACAGAAATACAAATTAATATGAATGCTGTAATGTATACCGAGATTTTATACCAAGATCGTTTCACGTAAATCAGCAATGTGTTGGTATTTGGCGAAAAGTTTGTAACAGAGAAAAATTAACTTGGCCAAACTTTTCTGTCAAATGTCTTGTTTTTAATACATAAATAAATCTTTACTTAGAACATGAGAGGGTTAGTCCGTTTTAATGGGTCGACATCCTTGTGCCAGTGGGTGTGAGGATTCTGTGTAGTGTTATAGCCAAGGATCCTGGGTTAAATCCCTCTCCCCTCCCCTCCGTCGTATGCGCATATTTCTGTCTCTTCAATTGTAAATGTCTGTGCAATTTCACTGCTATTATTGAATTGATGTTTGTTTGCAAGCTTTTTTACTCTACTGACTATATGTCGTTCTATTTCTTGTTTCTTTTTATATATCACTCCAACAAAACCTGGTAGAATCGGAAACGAGTATGATGTCAGTTTAGTCGGAAAGACTAACAAGAACACTTTCCTATTTATCCCCGTCTATCGAACAAATACCTTGTTTTAGAACGGCCAATTGAAACATGCTGTGTTCAAACCTCCATTATATGTCCAATATATGGGATAGAATTCTCGTGGATTTGGAATGCAAGACATTTCGCGTTAAATGAGGTCACCACTAAAATACAACCTCTTGAACTTTGCCCCCACTTATGATAAATGAGATGAATGATACGGTGTGCCAATGCCTCACTGCGGTCATAGTAATTTTTGTACAATATTAAAAGGATGACAGATTTGTTAATACTTATTTCATACAATTTGGACAATTGTGTTTTTATGATGTCGGTAAAGTTTCCGGAGCAGAACTCAAAATTTGTTAGGCATACCTGCCTTAATTTTTAAAACTAAAGTCGTGCTTATTGCTATTATTGTTCTTGGTTAACTGTTTCCTTAAATCAGTGTGAAGTAAATGTCAGCGAGCATGAAGTAAATGTCAGCGAGCATGAATTGAAGGCCAGCGAGCATGAAGTAAATGCCAGCGAGCATGAATTAAATGCCAGCGAGCATGAAGTAAATGCCAGCGAGCATGAAGTAAATGCCAGCGAGCATGAAGTAAATGCCAGCGAGCATGAAGTAAATGTCAGCGAGCTTTTTTTGCAACACGAAAGTAGACAGATTAACAGATACCATTTATATCCATTTTACTGGGTTTGATAATATCACCTTAATATTGTTTTGCATTATTGTTCATTTATTTTTTATCTTTACATTGAAAACAAAAAATTAAACTATAATTACATTTTTAGGGACCATGATTTATACTGTCAATATTTTTAATCCCAGTTAAAGTCAAATGCTTAAATTCATTAACTTGTTTTTCTATTAGATTTTTTCTTACTTTACTCAATTATATTTCCTTTGAATACGCTGGTTTTATCTATAAGTTTTTATTTAAAATCATTTGCTAGTTGAATTTTTCTTAATGAATTTATATGGTTAATTTTGCGTTAAGAAAATCTCAACTCCACTGAGGAATCATGGGAAAGTCATTTAATTCAAAACACATCGACTTGTAATATACTTGTTAACGTCGATTATTTTCAGTGAACTCCTGCATAAAGCATATAACGTATCAGGCATTAGATGAAACAGCCCGGGTCTGCCGGTAACTTATGATTATTTTTATAAAGTGTTTAATAACATGTATTGTACTCATGTTTCACATATCATTTCGGAAAGCTTACGTCACGTGGGTCTTTTAAAACTGGTAACATCGTACAATGCAGTTGATTATAGGTGTTTGGGTATACTTCTAGTTAGTAGACGTGTTGTCCTATCGATAAAGACTGCCGGAATGTTATCTCAAGTAGGCTAAAAGTTACATTAGTTAACATAATTTACTGTTGAATGGTAAAAAAAAATCGTTTGTTTATCGCATTATTTTGCCTTTGATTTGAAGACATTATCACCATCTTGTCCGGCCGTTTGGACTAACTGGAGAACGAAACAATTCCGAACCCCCAAATTATTCTGCATTGTTGTAGACTCGGTGAAGCCTATTGGGATTAAACAGGATACCTCAATAACACGACCGCATAGAATTACACATTTTGGAAACAATCTATATCTTATAGCTGCTTAACAAACCCAATCGGAATACGGCCTCTTCAGATCGCAATTCTCAGAGTTTTCTATGTTCTCTTCATTTGCATATGAATGTAATAATTGCAAACTTCACCAATGTGAAATGACGAAATATAGGCATATTATTTGGAGCATAACTTCACTTTTAAATATCCACACGGTTAAAATGATTAAACAGGATATGAAAAGAACACGGCCACGTATGTTCAGTTATAGGTTGAATGCTCATCTAGGGTGCACTAGAAATGTTATTCAAGAAATGCCTCATCTTATTACAGTTTACGAAATCGCACTCTTTCTCATTGGTTCATATTAATGTCATAGTTTTAAAGCGGACTCCTGTTAATCCACCAATAGAAGATACATTATTTGTGAACAGAATTATTGTAAAATGCTGAAAATGAGCACGGTTCCCACCAATATTACCTCCCCCCCCCCCTCTCTTCCGCCTAAAAAAAAACCAACACCTTTTTTGAATATTAAATAGCACAATGGTTTGCAATGCAGTATTAATTTCTTAGCCAAATTTTATCTCAGCTACATAAAATGTGTGTTCTCTGTCGCTCTGGTATGCCCACACTAGTAACTTGATTGCAGTCTTATCGACATGTGGATGCTTTGCGGACTACCAACATTTTCTGTCTCACAAGGCAGAATCTTAAGCACATAATGTTATAAGCTCCCTGACAAAACTACTGTTTCAATGCCTTTCCCATGTTTATAGTTTTGTTTTTCCATTTCTTTCCCCTGTTTATAGTTTTGTTTTCCCATTTCTTTCCCATGTTTATAGTTTTTGTTTTTTCCATTTCTTTCCCATGTTTATAGTTTTGTTTTTCTATTTCTTTCCCATGTTTATAGTTTTGTTTTCCCATTTTCCCCACATGTTTATAGTTTTGTTTTTCCATTCCTTACCCCTGTTTATAATTTGGTTTTCCCATTTCTTTCACATATTTTTAGCTTTGTTAGTCCATTTTTTTCTCGTATTTATAGTTTAGTTTCTCCATTTATTTCCCATGTTTATAGTTTTGTATTCCATTTCTTTCCTCTATTTATGGGGTTTTTTTTAGCTTTGTTAGTCCATTTTTTTCTCGTGTTTATAGTTTAGTTTCTCCATTTGTTTTTCCATTTCTTTCCCACGTTTATATTTTTTTCTCCATTTCTTTCCCAAGTCTATAGTTTTGTTTTTTCCATTTCCTTCGCGTGTTTATAGTTTTGTTTTTACATTTCTTTCCCCTGTTTAATAGTTTTGTTTTTCACATTTCTTTCCTTTGTTTATAGTTTTATTTTTTTCCATTTCTTTCCTATGTTTATAGTTTTGTTTTTCCCATTTCTTTCCCACGTTAATAGTTTTGTTTTCCCATTTCTTTCCCACGTTTATAGTTTTGTTTTTCCCATTTCTTTCCCACATTTATAGTTTTGTTTTCCCATTTCTTTCCTTTGTTTATAGTTTTATATTTTCCATTTCTTTCCCATGTTTATAGTTTTGTTTTTCCCATTTCTTTCCCATGTTTATAGTTTTGTTTTCCCATTTCTTTCCCACGTTTATGGTTTTGTTTTCCCATTTCTTTCTAACGTTTATAGTTTTGTTTTCCCATTTCTTTCCCACGTTTATAGTTTTGTTTTCCCATTTCTTTCTAACGTTTATAGTTTTGTTTTTCCCATTTCTTTTTAACGTTTATAGTTTTGTTTTCCCATTTCTTTCCCACGTTTATAGTTTTGTTTTCCCATTTCTTTCTAACATTTATAGTTTTGTTTTCCCATTTCTTTCCCACGTTTATAGTTTTTTCCCTCATTTCTTTCCCATGTTTATAGTTTTGTTTTCCCCATTTCTTTCCCACGTTTATTGTTTTGTTTTTCCATTTCTTTCCTGCGTTGATAGTTTTTTTTCCCCATTTCTTTCCCATGTTTATAGTTTTGTTTTTTCCATTTCTTTCCCATGTTTATAGTTTTGTTTTTCCCATTTCTTTCCCACTTTTATAGTTTTGTTTTCCCATTTCTTTCCCATGTTTATAGTTTTATTTTTTCCATTTCTTTCCCATGTTTATAGTTTTGTTTTCCCCATTTCTTTCCCACGTTTATAGTTTTGTTTTTCCATTTCTTTCCCACGTTTATAGTTTTTGTTTTCCCCATTTCTTTCCCATGTTTATAGTTTTGTTTTTTCCGTTTCTTTCCCACGTTTATAGTTTTGTTTTTCCATTTCTTTCCCACGTTAATAGTTTTTTTCACCATTTCTTTCCCATGTTTATAGTTTTGTTTTTCCCATTTCTCTCCCATGTTTATAGTTTTGTTTTTCCCATTTCTTTCCCACGTTTATAGTTTTGTTTTCCCATTTCTTTCCTATGTTTATAGTTTTGTTTTCCCATTTCTTTCCACGTTTATAGTTTTGTTTTTCCATTTCTAACCCATGTTTATAGTTCTAATGTAGCATAGCACAGTTTAACCCTAAAATTCTAAACTATATTTGAAAAAAAAAAAAAAATTTAAATTTTTTTTAATGTGTTTTGACTTGTATATTCCAGGATGTCTGTCGTGTATGCACGGATACACAAATTTACCTCAGGCGACGACGGGTGATTTCGTGTTTTCACGTTATTGTTTTATTGCTGTTCTCGTTTTATTTTAGTTAGTAATTAAATAGTGTATTAATTCCCACACCACAAGGTTATTCCCTGGATAGAAGGCACTGGGAAGATTGTGACGAAATTCGTGCGCTTTGAGAACCTGGAGGGAAAGAAATTGGATGGTTATTGTTGCGATAAATACTGGTGGGGTGCTGGTGATTGTCAGACGGGGGATATGTGTGATCCAGCCTTTGTCATATGTCTGGGAAACATCACTGAGTAAGTCAATAGCTTTATTATGTATTCAATTAGGTGGCTATCGTCAGAGTGTCTGGTTGAACTATAACGTTTCATTAAACCCGGTACTCATTGGAAATGTACAAATCACTTAGCCTATTTGTATTGCTTTCTAACTATCTTTACTGTTACACATTGCATATTCTGAAACTGTATTACCATCTTTGAAATATTTTACATTAAAGATATGGAATTCCTGATTAACAAACTGATACGGAAATCTTGATTGACAAACTGTGTATTGACTTATCCTTAGCAGTATTAATGAGACAAGAAAGAGTAAAAAATATAAATGAAAACAAAAAGGTTCAAATGTGCCAGTGCTGATTAAGATTTGCAATCAAAACGTTTTACACATTTAAAATATTTTAAATAGTTAGATTCTAAAACATAAACAAGTTTTTGAAAATCGTATCTTCAGAACATCTTAAAGTGAAACTTTATAGGAGATCCCAAACCTGTGTCATGCAATTCTCTGTTATATTAGGCACTATAAGTTATTCGAGCACGTACCCTTACATCCTGATACGTCCATTAAAACACACACAATTTCACTGTTAGTTAACCCCCAATGTATCCACCATATGCCTTATATATTCTCTTTATGTGTAATTCAGAAAACTGTCACGTAGACCACTTATCTGTCTCGAAGTTAGCAAATATCGGCGAAATAAGTGTCTGGTCACACTGCATTTCTTATGTTCACGTGAAAGATTTTATGCTGATGTTTCATATTTCATTATATCTTTCGTTCTTACAAAGTAAGAGAGCAGATGTTGAACTCTTTGCTTTCTGTTGATCGCAGGTCTAGCAGCATCGAATCCTGCGAGTACGGCCGGAGAACCACTGGTGTTCTCTCAGACGATACAAACAGTATAACATTTGATGATACCATGGGAGAGGAGAAAAACCCGCTGATATTTAACTTCAACGAATGGCCGGTGCGTGTTCATGAGTGTTGAACTATTAAATACATATCTGATTTTCATAGTACATGCAATTTTGGAAAGTACGAAATAGATATGTTTAAGTATGAAATATTTGCTCTTGGAGAATATATTATAATTGTCAGGAGACCACCCTATCATAGTAGGGTGGTAGTCTGTGTGATTAATCCGTGGCAGCCAGGGACGGATTAGCACCCATAGAGGCCCGAAGCACGTCAAATGTGTTGGTGCCCCCGTATATATGCAATTCAAAATATAAACAATAATAGACCATAAAATCATATTTTGTTTTTCACGATAAAACCAAACATATCGGAACCTAATGTTGCCTTTTGTATGTTTATGGTGCCCCTTCCCTGGATGCCATAAACACGTGCTTATTTTGCTTAATGGTAAGTCCAGACCTGGTGGCAACGTATCTTAATTCCACAGGTATTGACTTGCTATTGCCCAAAACAATTCTCTTTCTAGGGTGTGGTTAAACTAAAGATCTTGGCCACAGACGCGGACGCATCTGATCGCTATGATATCATGGATACATTCACATACATGCATAACCAGAACGAGGTTGTCAAAGAGATAGATGCCATACCAAAAACTTTAAAATTGTCTGGATCCAGGAGCAAGTAAGTCATTAGATAAAGTAAATAGAGAAGCATGGCCATAGCGATCTATCGTCAAACCGACATGTTCCATATCACTAAAAGTCAGATCAATTACAAAACAGAAACATGCCTCAATTAAAGGACAAGACCACCAAAAAACCGTGTTTTCTACATAAGTAAACATTTTTCTGTCAAATGCAATACAACAATTCTGATGTTCCTAACCCGATCATAACTCTAGTTATTATCCATTGATAATAACTAGAGTTATGATCCTTTAATTGAGGCATGTTTCTGGAACACCGGAACCACTTGAATCATCAAATCCTGTGTACAGCAGACTTCACTGATAGTTCAAAACTGGCTGACCAACCAGACTGTGGGAAAACTTAGCAGCACAGGATTTGATGACTCAACTGGTGCTTGTGTTGCTCTTTAATGGATTATAACTAGAGTTACGATCGGGTTATGAAAATGGAAATTAATGTATTGTATTAGACACAAAACGTTTTACTTATTTATATAATATGGTTTTTGGGTGGTCTTCTCCTTTAAGTCACCGAAGTAATGAATCAAAGTTAAATTGCTACGCAGATGATGGATTTCTTGATTACTGGTCATAGATATATACAGAAAGAGATTAAGGAGGAATCCGCAGTATTGTTTGTGATCAGTTCATGGATCACTCCTTGAAGTATTAGAAGATCACATAAATCACATAGCCAGTTTAAAAATTAAATAATTGTTTCATGAGATAATTCATAATAAACTTTCTACGACAAAACTTCATGTTCTCTTCAGGTTGGATCTTGAGATGAAAGTGTTTTGCGACAAGGATTTCTATGGAAAGAATTGTGACACGTACTGTGTGCCCCCTAGTGACGGCAAAGCTCATTTTATGTGTGACCCACTAACCGGCGAGAGGATATGTCTGGCAGGTAAACACATCTCATTCCTTTACAGTTTCTCATATACGCGTCTTCTTTCGCTGGTATTAATAACAACAAATTTACATAACATATCATTTGCAACATTTTCTTTCGACCCGTAGTTCACTCTGGGCGTGTCCGATGAGCAGTTGGGTTTAAACACCATTTCACTCGCGACTTTTCCGTAAGCCTACAGTTTCGATCGGAATTGTACCTGCGATATTTCGGAGTAACTTCTACCAGAATGACTTCATGACGTTTCGATACATATTATCCCAGACATTAACGTATAACGGAAACTCGTTTGCATTAACACTAACACTAAAAATACCTTTATTGGTAAAATATCCACACTTTAGTGGGATGAAGTATTTCTAGGAAATGCCGACCCATCTAAATCCTTAAGTTTGTTTCAAGATAAATTTAATTTCATTCACAATAAGTGTTTCCCAATATGTTATACACTAAAGGCTAACACCGTGGATAACAAGTTGTCGTCTTCATTCTGTTCATGAAAACATTAAGCTATACCGTCAACAATTACGTACAAAAAATGAGCCAGATAGAAACTTTTATGGACAGTATACAAACAAATTAAAGAATCTGATCCGTATTTCTAGAAAGACCTATTTTGATTCAAAATTCAACGAATATAATCATGATATTAAAAAAAACATGGAATGTCATTAATACTCTCCTTAATTCTAAAAAATATTCCAAGCTACCTGAATCGTTCATAATCGATGGACAAAACACTACTATTATAAACATGTAATTGCGAATAAGTTTAACGAACATTTCTCTTCTGTAGCTACTGACCTAGATAAGCACATACCAAATACTAACATTAATATCACTGATTACTTAGGCACTCCAAACGAAAAGAACTTCACCTTTTCTATGTAACCCCTAGCGACATATCCTCTTTTATCTCTTCCTTAAAGTTCAGATCGGCTGGACTCGATGGTATCTCCTCCTCCATAATAAGACTTGTTTCTCAATATATATATCTGCCCCTCTTTCTCATATTGTATATATATCCTTCTCTACCAGCCTAGTACCAACAGCTCCAAAATCTGCCAAAATTACGCCTGTTGTCAAGGCCAGTGACCCTTCCCTGCTTGACAACTATAGGCCTATCTCAGTCTTGCCTTGTTTCACCAAAATGCTCGAAAAAGCAGCTACAAATATGTTTACCTCATTTCTAGAAAATAACAATATCCTCTGATAACCAATATGGCTTCCAATCCTTCCACTTCACTTCCGTTGCCGCATGCTCCCTCTATGATCATTTAATAACAGCAAAAGAAAACAAAAAGCATAGCATAATGACCATACTAGATCTGTCAAAGGCATTTGATACTGTTAATCACGATATATTACTAACAAATTAAATCACTACGGTGTCCGTGACAATTCTAACATCTGGTTTCAAAACTACTTAACTAATCGCTCCGAATGTGTGTCCGTAGGTGATGTCATTTCGTCCGAACAAAAAACCTGTGGCGTTCCTCAAGGCTCAATCCTGGGTACTATTCTATTCTGACTTATATTAACGATATTAATAATGCTACTAACCTTTTGGACATAAATCTGTTTGCTGATGACACCAGCGCTGTGTTTTCTCACTCTAATTTTGATGACTTGTTTTCTATTGTGACATAGGAACTTGTACAATTGCAAATTTGGTTGCATACTAATCGCCTTTCACTAAACATTACCAAAACGAAGCATATGCTTGTCAAAAACAATTCCTTCAAAACACCATGTTACAATCCGACTCTTCACGTATCCGGATTACAAATTGAACAGGTCCACCACTTCAAATTTCTTGGCATCATATTTAATGATAAACTAAATTGAAAATCACACATTAACTATATTTGTAAAAAAAAAAATCCAAAAATGTTGGCCACATAAATCATATCAAATATTCTCTTAACAAAAAAGCTTTATTCATCCTCTACTATTCCCTGATGTACCCTTACTTATCATATGCAAATGCCCTCAGGGGAAACACATATCTTACTTATTTAATTGTCCTTTTTCTACTCCAAAAACGTGATATTAGAGTCATATCATTATCGAAAAGACTAGATCATACTCAGCCTTTATTTAAAACGTTTAATATTTTGACACTCTCTAACATAAACATATTTAGATGTCTGATCATTACTCATAACTTTGCTTATCTTCCCAATCATCTTCCTTCTGTCTTTAAACATTTTTTTACACGGCAACTTCATGTCCATTATTACGTTATCAGGGAATAAACCCATAACCTCTATAAGCCTATTTATAAATACAACCTTTCTCTGTATTTTGTTAAAATTAAATGGAACAAACTACCCGCTTACCTTAAAATAAAAAACATTCATTATCTTTATTTCGGAAAATGATCAGTGAGTCGACGTATGTTAGAGCGTGGTCCTTTCTCGTCAGAACTGATGTCTATTACTTGTAGTTTCTTTTCTTTTTCTTCAGTTTTTCCACTTTATTTTCTTTCCTTTATTTTTCTCAATCGTTAAATTGTGTTAATCTAACCACCTGATAAATCAATCTGCCAATTTCTCATTTTCTGTATTTAAAAATTTTATGGGATAGAACCACCCCTTTGGAGCTTATTTTCCCGCCAATTGATGTTATGCATTCTTATTATTCTTTATGCTTGTTTTTACTATAGTGAATAAATATTCAAATATGCAACCCAAAGTAGAACGCATGGGCATTATATTTTCTTGGGTTCCTACTGTCACATGGAGACAGTACATTTGTATGGCATCATCGGTGCCTACTGTCGTATAGAGACACAGCGGTGTGACATCATGGGTGCCTACTGTTTAATAAAGACATGACAGTGTGTCATCATGAGTGCCTACTGTTATATGTAAATAGAGACACATCAGTATGACATCATGGGTGCCTACTGTTAAATAAAGACACAGCAGTATGACATCATGGGTGCCTACTACTAAATAGAGACACAGCAGTATGACATCATGGGTGCCTACTGTCACATAGATACATAGCAGTATGACATCATGGGCGCCTACTGTTTGATAGAGACACAGCAGTATGACATCATGGGTACCTACTGTCACAAAGAGACACAGCAGTGTGACATCATGGGTGCCTACTGTCACATAGAGACGCAGGAGTATGACATCACGGGTACCTACTGATAAATAGAGACACAGCAGTATGACTCATGGGTGCCTGCTGTCACAAAGAGACACAGCACTTTGACATCATGGGTACTACTGTTAAATAGACAAAGCAGTATGGCATCATGGGTACCTACTGTCACAAAGAGACACGGCAGTGTGACACCATAGGTGTCTACTGTCACATAGAGACACAGCAGTATGACATCATGGGTACCTACTACTACCGCAGTGTGACATCAGTATATACAACAGTGTTCCAAGCTATTGTCACAAGGACACACAGTAGGATGCCATCATCGGCGCATAGCTAGTGTTAAAAATAAACACAGCATTTTGACATCATAGATCCCTACTGTTTAATAGGGACACATCAGTATGACGTCGTGAGTACAGCATTAAACGTCCAGCAACCAAATTATGTAAATAGTTATAGGGCAGTGATTGTTTGTTTTATCAATTGAATAATGGGGAAAATATAAACTTCCACATTTCTATCTTGGTTGTTATTTCTTCAGGTTATGAGGGATCTGACTGTCGCACCAATAAAGACGATTGTGAAGGGAACACATGTTATAAAGGATCTACCTGTAAGGACGGACTGGATTCATACACCTGTGTGTGCCCTATAGGAACAACAGGTCAGCTTCTTTTTTAAAAAATATTTGTTGCTGTTGGCATATTATTAGTTATATACGTTTTTTGAAAGGTGTTTGGACTTTTATGACAGTCCTGCAAGCTCGTACGCCACAGTGTATCAAATTTTATTCATTTCAACAATTAGAAACTATGTTTGCCTCGATACCAATCTAATTAAAATCAGATCTCATAAAGGCTCCCCTTGTTTCGTTTGTCGCTATATTGAGATCTAACGCAATCACCCCACCTACAATGTCGATTGGTTTCTTAAATTGACCAATGACAGAGCTGCTTCTCAATTCTGGTTTGTAAAAGCCGACGATTTTGATTTGTTTTTTGAGATCTGATTTTAATTAGATTGTCCGGGTTACGATCATTGTTTTCGTTCTGAGTTACCTCCCCTGATGATTACCGCGGTTTTCAACCGCATCGAAAAGGTCTATGACGCTGCAAATTGTGGCTACAAACAGGCTGTTTCCGATATTTTAGCTTCATTACAATTCAGCAATTGCAAAGCAGATACATTTTTAACTATGTTTGTTTCAACCAAATCGATTTCTACAATAAGTTTAATTAATTTTTTGGAACAAAATTTGAAGTGGAGGTGGCCATGTTTGTTCTTATATTACCCGTGTAATCTTGTAACAGGAGAAACCACGGCGTGGACGGGTTTTCATCCCCATGCAAATTGATAAATCAGAACCCAACGAATATGGCTGATGGATAATAATAAATTTGATGTAATGGAAAACAACAAACTCAAAGTTCAACATTACATGGTGACATTTTGAGATCTTTGAATTCCTGGAACAATTTTAGATTCTAGACGCTGACGCTGAGGCTATGTGGGGGTATAATCCTTAATGGCTTCATTTTGTGTCATCCTGTAAAATGACCGTGTATAGTTTCTATATTTTGGGATAACATTTCAACAAAGATACTCGTTCGAAAATCCTCCCCAACTCCGTTAAGGCCCACGACAGTTTTGTGTGTGCTTCTGATTATTCTGAATTTCCATGCTGAATTCATTCTTGTTTAAGGACACTTATTCAATATGTGGTGAAATTTGTATATATGGTTGTTTAAATGTCAACTGGTCGCCTAGACGAATACAAAATAAAACAACACAAAGTTTACTAACCAAATTACGAAACTTCAAACCGAGCCTGTATTGTTACTATGTAATATTCTGTGTACACATGTAACCTTAAACAACATGTTCTCTGGTCCTGGTTTAAGGTGTTCGCTGTGAAGAGGATATAGACGAGTGTTTGAGTGATCCCTGCCAGCATGGAGGGACATGTAAGGACGAACAGGGTTTTTATTACTGCGAGTGTCCTGTAGGAACCCTGGGAGATAATTGCGAGATAGATATCCTAGAATGCGAGAGTAGTCCCTGCCAAAATAATGTAAGTACATCAACGGCCACTCCACATAACCTCCTTAATTCTGTGGTTTACGGTAACATAATTTCTGTATATAATACTGTTTTGTAGTTCAACTTTTATTAACCTGGCATTATGATTGATCCAGCACTGTTGTTAACGACCCTATTTTAAATATAAATATATAAACACTCAATCTTTGATCATACCGTTTCTGTCATGTCTAGATATGGTGGCTGATTTTTGTTAAACTGATCTGCCCTATTGATTTATAAACATGAACACAACATTAAAACCATACCGGTAATAGTTAGATGTTTGCAAGACGTGACAGGTAATTGCGAGTCATGTGGGATACAAAACCTGAGATGCCGCGGTACTTCCGGTCAACGCGTTGGTGTTTCCGGATTCCATTAAGATAAAGCGTCATTGTCTTACTTTTCATTTGTCTTCCTTGTTCTTTTTTGTCATAGGGTAGTTGCGTGGATCAGGTGAATGCCTTCCAGTGTATATGTCAGGTTGGGTATGATGGGGACACCTGTGAGAGAGATATAGATGAGTGTGCTGAAGAACATTGTGTTCAGGCCACTGGGTGTACAGACCTTGTGGGGGACTATACTTGCACATGTATGGAAGGGTTTACAGGTAACAAAATAGCCAATCTAATGCATAGCTACTCCTGGCTATAATATTCTTCACCCAGCCTCGCGTTTATTTCAATTATCCAAACAGGTTAATATTTGTATGTATCATCTTTTCTGTGTTTATATTTAAAGCTTATGATATTGTTTCGTTGATCATTTTACGTGTTAAACGGAGGCATCTTCGTCGTACTCAAATTAATAAGAGGGTTGATGATAATTGATTTACTCGTTTTTGTTTCAGGTAAGAATTGCGATGTTGACATAAACGAATGTGAAAGTCAGCCGTGCCAAAATAATGGTTTGTGTGTGGACATAGTCAACAGTTATTCTTGTATATGTCGAGACGGAACCTCTGGTACTTTCTGTGAGATTAACTTTGATGAATGTGAGAGTGGACCCTGTCAGAATGGTGGCCGATGTGTTGATCATATCAACGCTTATACCTGTGAATGTGAGAATCCATTTACGGGAGATATGTGTGAAACGAAAATGACACCGTGTCAGAATATACCCTGCAAAAATGGCGCTACATGTACAGATGACGGGGATACGTTTAAATGTAAATGTCATCAAGGATTTTCTGGTTCTGTTTGTGATGTAAATATTAATGAATGCAACAGCAGTCCTTGTCAAAATGGTGGATTTTGTATGGATAAGACAGGAAAGTACGAATGTAGATGCTCACCTTATTTCACCGGCTATAATTGTGAAACTTTGTTGCCCTCTACTGATCCACCGACGACAGTAATATCTACCATCCCATCCACAGATGGACAAATTACCAAACAGTCACCGGATGTTCCTGTTGTGATCATTGATCCACCTTATTACGATACAACAGCAACTGTAGGATATACTGACATGGATGTTACTGTCGATTATATAACCATGGACACTGATGATGACAGGACGGACACTGATGATGACAGGACGGACACTGATGATGACAGGACGGACATTGTCTCACAGGACTCGAACGAAACGTCGACCATTGTGGACATGGACACGACAGTAGAATACATCGATATAACAGATACAAGTGAACAGGACAATGTCACTGGTATTCTATCAACAACAGAACTCATGGACAGTACCACGGATACATATGACAATACAACGGATATATTTTATACCGAGACCACATTAGATGACCTCTACATTGATGACGGCAACATTACCTCTGTTCAAATGTCTACTACAGATTTCGTTGATGTATCCAGACAGGATGAAATGGCAATTACAACTGACTACTTCATCGATCTAGATGGCACAACGGACACAGTATCTGAGGGCACCGCCAGTTATGAGGACTCCTCTGAAATTGATGTTGTCGATTCTGATGGCAGTGGTGAAATGGTGGATACCACAATTGAAACGGCAACATCTCCGGCAGACTTAATGGCCACATATTCTAGTTCTTCCCAACAACAGACGTCTACCGAACCAGCTTTAATCCTGTCATCACAGACAACATCCGCCTTAAAGGAAGAAGGTTCAGGAGAAACTGTTGATTTTGAGCAGGTGGATATCACATCCTCTATGAAAACACCTGACCTTCCATCCAGCTTTATACCAGAACTTCCGACGACTCTTCCTGCACCAGTTATATCATATACAGATTCAGACCAGTCAGAGTCGTCTGGTGAGATGGGGTCTGGAGAGGAAGAGAATGAAATGACCCAGACTTACATTTCTGACCAGCGTTTATCAACAAGGGCTCCAACTCGTGTTCCTGACTTCACATACGAGCTGTCTGATACTACTCCTGATGAGATAGACTACCTGCCAGTAAGCTCTCCACCATCATTGCCTCTTGATTCCGTGGAAGAAGATACTTCGAGTGTAAGCTCTGAAGAAATTGAAGGTTCTGGTGACGTTTTACCTACATCAGACACTAGTCCTACTGATGGAGATTTTGTGTCGGGTGAAGTGGACGAGGAGAAAACTACGCCGGTTCTAGTGTCATCCCAAAATAACGAAAATACGGTTCTAGTGTCAATGTCTTCTCTTCCAGACAATGTCACTGAAGATGACGTTTCCACACCGAGTGCTACTTCTACTCTACGCCCAACTATTGATCCGAACGACTTTAATATTGAAGAGTCCGTCTTTGTTCCTGAAAAAGTCGGTTCTACATTACCACTGGTTACATTCCCTGACAAAAATCGCTGGACACCTCCTAAATATGTACCCCCAACCAAGAAAACAGGCACTACAGACTCGCCAAATATGCAATCCACAACGCTAAGCGAAGATTTGGAATCAGCGGCTACATGGCTTTATGATAGTCTATCTACACTGTCTGGTTTTACTGGAAGTCCTAAGTCTACCACACAGGAAGAAGCCGGACCACCCCCGCCTATTGTTTTGAGAACAACAACGATTAAACGTGGGGATATACCACCAGATCCAGACAGTACAACCATTTCAACACGACAAACACTTCCACCAAAACCGACTCGTCCACCACGGCAGACAACAGTCAGTAGTTTGACAGTCCCTGTTCAACCTATCCCCACCCCAACTAAAGTCATCAAGCTCCCCATAACAGATAACAGTGGTAAGGGCACAGACACTACGGTGGTGATTAAACCCTCTCTTGGATTTGCATCAATTCGGACAACTGTCTACCACAATGTAAAGAAAGCTTATAATGTAGGAAAGAAGATCGCGGACGCCGCTTACAAAAAAGCCAAGGGAATTTTGCGACGCACGCATCGTCGATTGCGGGACCTGTGGGAGATGTGTAAGAGAGGTGCTTTAAGAATGGTATACGCTCCTTACAACTCAGCTCGTAACGTCTACACCTCTGTCATCAATCGGGGACGTCAAGGAATTGCTAACATGGTTCAGTATGCTAGAAGTCGAGTGAAAAAGTACTACAGCTATCTCAAGAATTACTACAAGAAATCTTACAACTACTATTATACACAATATTACAACTATTTCAAGAACAAGTGGGCAAGTTATTGGGGTTAATCTGGGATGAGTATAGAGGGATAAGAAACATAGCTTCCCTTCGAATCAGCGATCCGTGAATGTGTTACTCGGCTAGCATGTTCCTATACGGCAGCTTCACTTTGTCCAATTCTATCGAGAAACAGAGATTGCACAATTAATAGAGAAACTCAGAAAGGTAAGTAGCATATTCATGCATGAAATACGACTGAACAATCGCTAAAAAGGGTTGTAGAGCTGAATTTAAGCATGAATCTTAGCCTACTCATCTGTTCATGATAACAGCGATACAGACAAGATGGCGACCCCGCGGCTTGCTTTGTGTTGCGCAAGTAACCGGTGTTGTTAACGTAAAGGCTAGGAACCCATACAGCGATCATGTTTATTGGAAATGATGTGCTTTCCTACAAAAATAGCCTTTAAAGTAAGCGATTTTATGCATAACCTGCTAGCCGAGTCGAGTAACACATTTACGGAAAGCTGATTCGAAGGGAAGCTATGTTTCTTACCCATCTATACAAATCCCAGATGGAAGTAAGCTACAGTACAATTTTCAAGTTATTCAGTGAATGAGTTTATCATGTCAAGTGATGCCATGGCGGCCATATTTGGTGAAATGCAATCCTATCCTATGTCTTAATATAGGAGGAAGCTAACTTCCAGGTTTCAAGTTAATCTGTGAATTTAATCTCAAGTTGTCATGTTCACAATACATAGGTGTGAATATGGTAAAAGTATGCAATGTCGGCCATTTTGTTCTATCGAATTTGATGAAATGCAAGCCCATCGTTTGTTTAAATAGTAGTAAGCTATATTTCAAGTTTCAAGCTAATCTGTGAATTTGTTACAGAGATATCGTGTTCACAAAATATATACAAACATTAAAGTTGTAAAATAATGCAATAACGGCCATGTACGGAACATTTTACGGAACGTGGTGAAATTCAATCCCATCCATTGTCTTAAAGGCAGGAAGCTATATTCAAAGTCTGAAGTTAATCCGTGAACTTATTCTCTATTTATTGTGTTCACAGCACATACATACATGAATATTCTAACATCATGTAATAACGGCCATTTTTTTTTACTGAATTTGGTGAAAATGAAATCCCATCCGTTGCCTTAACAGGGGGGAAAAGATTTACGGAACTTCGTGAAATTCAATCCCATCCATTGTGTTAAAAGCAGGAAGCTATATTCAAAGTCTGAAGTTAATCCGTGAATTTATTCTCTATTTATTGTGTTCACAGCACATACAGGCATGAATATTCTAACATTATGTAGTAATGGCCATTTTGTTTTACGGAATTTGGTGAAATGAAATCCCATCCGTTGCCTTAACAGGGGGAAAATTTTACGGAACTAATGGTGAAATTCAATCCCATCCATTGTGTTAAAAGCAGGAAGCTATATTCAAAGTCTGAAGTTAATCTGTGAATTTATTCTCTATTTATTGTGTTCACAGCACATACATGCATGAATATTCTAACATTATGTAGTACTGGCCATTTTGTTTTACGGAATTTGGTGAAATGAAATCCCATCCGTTGGGTTAACAGGAGGAAACTACATACCAACTTTAAAGTTAATCGGTGAATTTATTTTCAAGATATCGTGTTCACAAACATTTGTGACGGACGGACGAAAAGACGGACGGACGCCGAGTAGCATTTCCAAGTCTCCCCCCCCCCCCCCTACTATAGT
>JAQQZZ010077175.1:0-20138 GCA_030265115.1 Mopalia vespertina
TTTGACAACGCATTTACCTCTAATAATAATAATAATATCTCTTGTATTAAGTTTCAAGAAAATATTTAGAAATTTATTAGTGTGAAGTTTCTTTTTTGACTGAGTATATATATATAATATACCTGATTTCTACACGCAACACAATTCATCAACATGTTGTCAATTTGAGGCTATCAAAACAAGTAAACGAAACACTGGACATGCTGATAATTAATCAAACCACTTCAGTCCATTGCTGTTTAAGAATTGATAGTTCATTGTCTACCGGATGACAAAAAAACAGGCTTGTGGCAAATTGTGCTTCTCACAACCAACCGCTCTGCCCAAAGTTCAAATACTCTGAGGCCTACAGACATAGTTGATGTACACTATTCCGTGAGCAGATTTACAATTTCCCAAGGTCACTAAAACATACAGAGGTTTTTAACACACTTTCCAAAAAATGTGTATTTATGCTCAGCGATCTGCAAGAATACTCCTACAGCTTTCACCGGGTAACAAAGAAGCATATGTTGGTGTTAGCTGAACAACGTCTAACACCATAAATATTCTGATTAACGATCAACTGATCAAGACAATTACATTAATCGCGTTTGTCAAAGAAATATATCACGCGGAATGTTACGCCTATACCAGTGATGTAAAATGGGTAACATATATGGCTTATGGCGAGATGGGTAGACCAGAAGCTTTCGCTCAAGACCCCGAACAGCTGTATTCGATTCTTTAAATATATGAAGAGATAAGTTATAATATTGTACTAATTAACTCTTGTTTATAGATGTAGGTGGATCAGCTAAAACAAAGTAAGTACTTCAAAATTAAGTTCACATCATCAATTTTGATTATGATAAAATAAAGTCTCAAAACGCTGCACAAAAGTGAAGTTCTTTGGGTTCGTATAAATAAATGATTAGCATGTATACACTAAGAGCAGTAAGGAACAGGGGAAGGAGGCAGTTAGGAACACTGAGTAGCAGTGGGGAACACCAGGGGCAGTCAGCAGTAGTGAACAGTAAGGGACAGGTGACAAAGAACGAGCAGTGAGGAGCTGCAAGGAACTGGAGGAGCACTGAGGAACAGTGAAGAACAGGAGCAACAGTGAGGCACGCGAGGAACATTGTGACGTCATTTCAAAATCCAGAATTCGTCAAAAGATAACTGATACAACGATGTGATAAGTTTTATGACTCGTAATCGAATTGTCGAAGCCTTGTCAGTTTGAGAACATCACCTCACCACCCTCCCCCTCTACCATCCGCACCCCGGATGTGTTGCCATATCCGAAAAGTGTTCCTGATAAAAAAAAATGCTTTTTCGAAACGTTTTTGAAAAGATTTAATTCATTAGAGACTTAATTAACGTTATAATGGTTGAAATATATAAAATTCGGATTGATACCTAAACGTATGTATTGGACGAGACTCGAGCCGATTTATTGTAACGTCTGTTATTGTGTTGTGTTATCCGCAGTGTCATTCTATGTTAGCATTGGTATCGAGGATTGATTCCTTCCTCCATTTGGCGGGCACGCCTCCTTACTACTGAAATAGCGGTAAGTCGGCTACAAAGTTAAAGCCTCCACCACACTATCAGTTTTGTTCACACTCTGCTTTAATTGGCTGTTATAATATTCCCCACGTCAGCTTTACACTGGGGATTACGAATATGGACATTTGCCTTCGCCGTATTGCTATTTTTGACAAACAAATCCTTTTAAAACGGGAACTATACTGTACCAACACAATTCACATATTCCAATTAAAATTGTTAGAGAAGAATTGTCAGTCGTTTATACTTTATAAGAAGTGATGTTTACGGTGTTAATTAAAACTGATTAACGTTCAGTCGTCAAAGCAACTCTGGCCCATGATGGTTTCAGCAAGGAATGAACACATAACATATCGGCGATGGAGAATTTCTTTTTTGTTTGTTTGATCTCTCATATTAACCAAGACTGATTTATCGTCAGCATTTGATCTTCTTACAGGTCATTAGGGACTTAATTAACGTTATATAGTTGCTTCCTGGACCACATTCCAATGCTGCTTATCCCTAGCCAATGACAATATTAGATTTGCCAAAGGAAACATCAATACTCCATCCACTGAGTTAGCACACCGTCATATGAATTAAGTGCGAAGTTAACCAGAATTTTACCTGCAAACAAATCCAAATCTGTATTGGAACGAAATCAATCTGTTTAACTTGCGAGTCTTTGTACTATCGTTCAAGCTTTTGTGAAAGATTTTATTAGCTGTACAGTATTTTGAAGATACCAACTACTCCTCAAGTTACTGGCGAATGAATATAATTGAGAATGTTACAAGTACTTCATAATTAAGACCCAACAAGACAATATCAGAGGGTATGTATGCTCGACTCAGTGACACTTCGTCTTGTCACAATAATCATCAATCGTGATGGTGACGAAATAAAGTGTCAAAGCCCAGAGCAAAAGTGAAATTATCTGGGCTCGTAATTCTACTTACTTGCGTATATTCAGTTCCAATGTAGTAATATGGAAATGGTTAGCATTTTTCCTTGGTAGCAACCATTCGGGCTCTGTATCAACAAAACAAGTTGATGCCACAACCGAATTTGTAAAAAATAAAAAGTATATCGCACAATGAGGAACAGTGCGTAAGTTATAATTCGCACCTAAATGAAAACTTAATTACTTGTAAAATCTCATGTCGTCTGTACTGAAATAAATTGGAAGATTGCATTCAAAATTAAATAACTTACTGTATACATGACATCAAAATGCTATATCGTGATCTCGCCCAGAACAAATTTGTGTATCAGTGTTTAATATGAGCCCGTAAAATAGAGGCTATATAGTGTGAAGACAGCAGAATTCGCTGTTAAAGGCTATATCGGTGTCATATTTTACTACCATGACTCTACTTCATGTGAAGCGTTCAATTACACGAATAAAACAGTCTGAATAAGACGCATTAACAATCGGTCTTTGGTAAAGTCAAATAATAAAAATAGTTTTTCAATATCTGAAATAAATAACATAACAAATATCAAATCTGTTCAGGTGACATAATATCAAGGCTTATGCCACATTTACAATAGTATTCACTTAATTACTTACTTTACACTGACATGGAGTCAAACGAAAGAAATAAACAATGGTTGATTGATAACGGGCAGAATTGATTAGAAAGACGTAAGTCTATTGTTGTTTAGCCCATCTGCTTCTTCAGAAAGGCGTCAGAATTTGACAAAGACGCAATTAATGGAAAGGATAAGTACATAACAGAAGGATTTCTACGTTTGCTTTTTAGAGCGGACAGTGTAGCTTTGGCTTGACCCACCGGGATTGCTTTCAAATTCCTACATCATGGACAATCTCCTGCGTGAATGAAATAAGACCAGTTTGCTCCTGTCCATGTATTAATAAATTGTTTTCAATTAAAAAAAGTTACTATGTGTGGGAAGATGTGTGGTTTAAAGTTACCGCCTAGAGGACTGCATCAGTTGAGGCTATCATGTCAGTATATGTTCTCCTGCTAGATTCCTTAAACGCTAAATGATTCCTTTCTACAAACATACGGCACCAGCTAAAGTTAACCAGATGATCAGTGTTATGATACTAACTTTGTTTTAGACTTTTGGAAATTAAATTATTCAACTGTTTATTTATTTTATAAGAGTGACTGTTCACATGACTTGTCACTAAATGGTTTTCTTTTACCAAAAACTAGCACCAGTTTCCGAAAAAAAGAAACAATGTATCATAATTTGTTGTTAGTCATTACGGCTTTGTTGTTTCATAGTTGTTCCTAGAAACAGCAAGCACAATATTTCAGATTAATTTTATTTTTTGTAACAAACTGTCGAAAAACTTATTTGTAAGAATCACTAGCAAACTGAAACGAAGTCAATTTGTTGCCAGTGACCGATACACAGCTAAATAATCGGTTTCGGCCTTTTTGATGACGAACTTCTGATCTTAGATATCACAATAGTCATTTCAACGGAGCTCCATAGAATCCTTTGTGCTGAGGGTGTGGGCGAAGCTGTACAGCTGATTTGTGTCGCCCCTGAGTTGCTGATAAGCAACACTTTGAATTATTTGTGACAAGCTCAAAATTGTTTTCATTGTAAGTAATGGTTGTCCTACTAGTACAAAAATAAAACACTAGATATAGGTAATGTATTGAGAACTTGTTTCTCTTTTTCTTTACGCTTTAGGTAAGATGTGAATTAACTCTTCTCCATTGTGCAACGTGCCATGTTTTATAGGCATATATGGTGTGACATATAGTTTGTAATTGTAGACATATTAAAGCAATGTGCATATGTCCTGCAAGAAAGTCTTTATTGGAACGGAATTGTGCACAGCCTAAAGCTAGTACAGTTACAATTTATAAAAAGACGTGTTTTGCGGATCAATTTATTGCTCAAATTGTCTCTAATAAAGTCTTTTCACAGCATGGGCTTTTTCGAAGCCAATTTGCGTCAGATGTGATTTTAAAAGCAATTAAATGATAACGTTTGCAAAGTTGCCTTTCACCAATGCCAGTCAACCAACATCTGCCATCCAAAACGAATTTATGACATTTAATTGAGGAGATTTTCAGGTTAATTCCAAACTTTATTTTAATGATAACTACTTCCTTGTTAAATTTAATCCACTATTAGATGACGTCACGACTTGTTTAATCTGCTGTTAGTGACTAATAGGCCTACTCTTTCGAGCAACTGTCGGATGGATCGTTAATGGAGTTCCAATATTATAAAGCTGTTGGGGAAAATATGTGGGCTCATTGTAATGTTACCCGATGATCATCTGTAGTGTTGTCCATTCCGTCTGTTTGAAAAACATCATAATCAATGAAGTATCTCGCCCGGCTAATAACTTGGACGTATTATCCACTTCTGTTTCTTATTTTTTATTTTCGTGTACATAATGTGCTTCAATATTTTCAACAACACTAAGTGCAGTTCTAATTCTAGACTTACAATAATGTCATGAAGTAGCAGAGAGTTATCGAGAATCAGTCGAACATATCATGAATATCGGGAAACAGTTCTATTCCATTCATGATCCAGTAAGTGTCCTCTGTAAAATATATAAAGGTTATGAGAGAGTTATATTATTAACTGTTTAATAACATAATAATTATGTACTTGAACAAATAATGGACCAGTTTCTTCGAAACGTTGTGTTGTTTGACGTCTAACGTATTCGCTGAGTTTTGAGGTCCTATGATTCGTCAACACTCTCGTGACAAAATAATCGTTTTGCCAGCGAACTTCAGGTTAAAAGCCACAAATATCGACCTTGTATGTGCCTTCGAAAGACCTAACAGATACACAGCTTGCTGGTCGCCATGATGCAGAAGGCGTATGTTGTCCAGAACGGTAACAGTTCTCGTACCGAACCTTACAGATACCTTCCCAGATCAGCACGAACTCGAGAGAATCATTTGACATTTGTCCTTTGTTAACTAAAATGAAGTTTAGAGAGACAATTATTCTTTTTTTATTTGCAATTTAATTTTGTTGAGCATATCATTATAGTATGCATTGATGTTTTCTCAATAAAATATTATATTGGAGCAAAATCAGATGGAATCTTAAATTTACTGTTTCTATAGTAATATCAGTAATAGCTGTCTGAAGAAAGATCTTGAACAGGCAACAAAACGATAGACGCCATGTCTCATTACTAAATTTTAAATTGTATGTTTGCAAGAACTTGTGTAAGTTAGATAAATTCAAACACCACGAAATGGGTATCAATACAGTTCATCAAAGAGAATCATATAAATTTGCCTGGAAATACGTGAAATAAATCACGTCAGTCCATTTAAAACAATTTTCTTGTGACAATTATTGAAGAAAAAATGCACATCTTTCAGAAAGCAAATGGAACTATCATTAGAGGTAATTTTTGTTTTTCAACTTGCCACGCTAACAGTTTTACGCGACGATGTTAATGTCTCGCTGTTAACATTTTTCTCTCAATCAATTTAAAAAAGCAATACCAGGATACACAGTGGGTGGTAATCCGAGTACACAGGTTTCCTTGTTGGATGAAACGCACATACTGCATATAAATAATTTGATTTCGACATGTGAAGATCCTTATTCATGTAATACAGATAAGCTATGGCCCCAAACGAAATCTATTAATGAGACGCAATGTTAGTTTTACTTTCATATAACACATACAACGTTTCCACCGAAGCACCCAATCCACGTCAAAATGCGACGTTAACAAAATCGTCACAATAACAACATTAACAGGCGTCCGATGTAAACACAACACGGAGTAGAAGTAGAATCTAACGGCCGCCACATTACGCCACTTGGAATTAAACAAAATAGACTAGCTTGAAATGAAGACGACGCACAAGTGCAGTTCATTGGCGTGAAGCACCATCGGCTGATGCGAGACAAAATTCCATTTTGGATTTAACGTGTTGAACGATGAATGTCGTTAGCTCTAGTAGCTCGTATATTTTGTTACCAGTTATAACATAAATCCATAGTGGTCTACATCAATGAACCCAGTGTAAACTAAATCTTCCTATCCAGGAGACATTTAACTACTGCTTACATAAGAGGAAGCTTTGATACACAGGTGCGGTCGGGACTGACACGACGAACAACGGTTCCTGCTTGTTTATGTATTATCTTACTCACATTCATTGACATTTGTTAGTAAAAACATTGTATATATTTGCTTAATTATTATTAACCTATTTCCTTAATAATAAAGATCGCGAGCTACTTCAAATTGAATGGATCCGATGGTATTCTTTATGGTCAATCTCATTAGTTCTGTTAGTTTTGGGAATTGTGTCGTAACATATCGTCTTACTTTCCACCGGAAGTACTCGCTCTGTTAGAAACGACGAGGGTAGTGGACTGGGCTACATCCGGGCATGTCATGAATTCTCTCCTTGTTTGTAGACAGTGAGTTTGTAAGTTATTCCCTTCGCCTGACACACTGCCGTCCATCCAGTGATTAATTCATTCCTTCGTTCGTTTATACATGCCGTGTTGACAGGAATTTCATTTAATTGTCGGTGGTGTAATTTAGAACACTTAAACAACCATCAATTGCGAAATTTCGGTGTAATGTTCAAAATTTAGTTGGGTCAAATTTGTCAGACGTCTTTGGAATTGAAAAGTAAAACTTACTTTAACTCCACCCTTTGTTATTTGTTTCCATCGCCTCCCTAAGTTCCATAAGTTAACAGCTTGGGTGGTACCCAATGAGGAAATGAATATCTCCCACAGATATATCTGCTTACAGAGAATCGGTCAATACGCAATTTCCTCTGTATAGTGGTTGATTAAAAGACGCAGTTGATTACATTTATTTTAAAAATAATAAATATTAATTCCGAATTAGATTACGGGATCTCACTTTGAAGGAGAGATCGGGTGATATTTATTTACTCACCGAATAAAGACTTTAGCCGGTACAAAAATCTATTCCATTTTACTAAGCAGTATGCTTTTGACACACAGAAAATCCATTGTTCTCGCTCTTTGTCATAAAAAATCGAAGACTCACTATTAGAGAACTATTTGAAACACGGGACCTTTCATTTTCGATTGTGCATTCTTTATCATGTCCTTAATGGTTGTTAATTGTTTCACGACCAGATATTGGTCGGTATAAATGCTCAAAAGTCATCAAAGTGCACATTGTCTATACAACAAGTACATTTGAAAGCGTTTGGAAGTTCCGGTAGAAACCATTTAGTTTAAACTACACTTATTGTAACAATAGCTTTTAATTGACATAATTGTAATAAAAACACTACGGCATATTGACTAATAAAATAAAGGTGTATGTGGACATGTACCGGTTTAAGAGGTCGTGCTCACGTGTGATTGTGTTGATGGGAGAATCGGTTTGTCGTTAAAACCATTGGTTTGTAAGAAATGTTATTCCCATAGTTAATAGTTAATAGCAATAGTTGGAAATAAAATGTCACTTATAAACAAATGTAAAGCTGTACATGTAATAAAACTATATTAATGCTAAGTCTGATCCATGTGAAATCATATAGCCTGATTTTGTTCAAATGGAAATTGATTTACACCTTTTACTTATGTTACCTGACAATTCGAACTTTGACAGGTAAACAGTCAATAGTGTCAGCAGTGATTTTCACGTCTACAGAGCGCAGGGTTTGGAAGGAGCTTATTGTGCCCTGGTGCTCCCAGAGCTTAAGGATAACATGCAGCCTAACTGCATGTGATGTCTTGTATAACGTCCTGTGAGTGTCCTGTGTTTTACCTTTCGTGCCTTGTTTGTTGTCCGTGACGTAGAAGGGTGGTTTCTTTCATCCATTTGATTGGCACGTCGTCATACGAGTGAAATAACCTAAAGTATGGCGTTAAACCCAAATCATACAAACAACTGAACACGTTATAAAGGTTTGTTTTTATTTGGATTATTAAAATCATATCGAGAAATTTTCTTCAAATGGAAAACGATTCGCAGCTTTCACTTTAGGTGACCTGGAAATCCAAACTATGACACGTAAACACCGTAAACACTTAATTGTATCGGCAGTGATGAGCTTTCTAAAGGTTTGTTTTATATTTATTATTTTTATTTCTGCAATATAAAAGGCACGTATTTGTCCTGCTATCGCTTAAATTACAACGGGTTGTAAGTACATGAGGTTTCCAACAAGGGATCAACGAGAAGTTTTAAAACATTACAGTTTAAATACACCAATTGTTTTTGATATACCACATTGCATTGTGTTTCGAAATATGTGTGATGAACTGTAGATGTCCTAACCAGTGTGTAAGCGACATTTGAAAATCATTTGTATTTTATTTGTCCTGGTATCATAACTTGTCAGTCCAATGTCAGTCCATAATTGTTCCTTCTTCACCAGATCGATTGGAATTGTCCGCCAAAAGCAATCATGTTCAACGCCCTTAGTCGAATTTCTTCACTGTTTGTAAATTGTCTTTCATACTCGAAATAAATGATTGACTCTTTTATACGAGATATTTGATGAAGATCACATCCGCCTGTTATTCTGTGGAAGAGAAATATAATTACATAAGTGTAAACATAAAGCCCTTCCACCAATGAAAGTTTTTGATAATGACAAATTGTTAAGACATGACTGAGTTTTCGTATTCAATATTTAAAACTAATAGCTTTTCTATTCTACGTATTTGTCATTTATATTTTACCTGAGGATCATACATCTCCTTGGGCAATGTAAGCCTGAAGACGACGATTGGAAATGACTGTCTTAATGCACTTTGATTCTCCAAAAATTTAGTTGACAAATAATTTCCAATAGTTTCCAATACGTATTCTACAGAAAACATACATCTAAAAAAGCATATTAAACTTTCTCTGCCCAATAAGTTTTCTTCTTGATTTTGTCACAGTTTAACTACCAAGCATGGCAGTAGAGATTAGGCCTATATATATATATATTTTGAATAAATGAAGAGAGAAAAATTTGCTGAGCGTCATGCTGTAAGGCTCTTTAAAGCTCTACCGCTCTATACGGTTCAGAGAGTCAGAGAGATATTGACTTTCGCATGACAGTCAAATATACAGATCATATTTGACTTCTTTAAATGTCTTTTTTCTATAGCAGACTTTACGGACAATCGTATTCTCGCGAGGGTTAATATAGTGAACGAGACCAAGACAACTCGATGTAGGAAGTGCATACTAATCCTTTTGTTTTAATCCGCTGGCATATAGTATGGTTTGTGCCGTTGATGACCAGCAGAGTGAGAGGTAATATAGTTAACGAGACCAAGACAACTTGATTTAGGAAGTACATATTAATCATTATGTTTTAATCCACTCACAAAAGATGTGGTTTGTGCCGTTGATTACCATCATAATGACTAAGGAAATTAGATCCTGTCATTTGGGGTCGTTTCTGACTGTAATTGTTTATGTCGTATCTAAGGGTGTGGTCGGGTAAACTGGCCGTTTGAAAAACAACTTTGTCGGAAGCCAATCAAAAGGTGAATGAACATTTAGACCAGAAACGGCTAATCGAGAATTTTGATTGGATATTTAAAATTAAAACCCTATTATGGTTTTCCTCGACATACGGTCGTTCTTTTATCAATGGCCAAATGAATGTCGCCTTAATTTCACATATCTGTCTTGACAACATTAAATCTACTTGATTTTATCGATATTAAACGACGATCTGTCTCTCATATAGCAGAAAAGCAGTTGTAAACTTAAATAAATCTGATCAGAAAAGAGAGAAAACACAATGAAGCAATGTTGCGTTATTTTGTCGCCCAAAGAGCAATCGTATGCATGGATATGAGAAACATAATAAAGCAATGCGATGTGTAGGCCTATTTGTCAACTTTTTGTTTGGTAATATATGAAGTCTGCATTATCGAGTATATTGTATGTGAACTTAAACGGCGTTTTCCTTTGATTTGAAGCGTCTACGATAGACGAATTCACAATGTGTTTTCGTTGTCTTGACCTTTATTTCGTAAAGTGATAGAACCACAAACATTCCCTCAAAGAGAAACACAAAGAAACAATTAATCGTCAGACGCAAAATACAGCTGTGAATACAGTTCATCAAAGAAAACCATTTAAATAGATTTTAGAGTAGAACAAATTATATCGATACATTTAAAACAATTCTCTCAGACAACCAGTCTTATCCTTAATCTTTTTTAATACGCTATAAGTAGAGGAAATTTGTCTTCCTAAATTGATTCACAATAAGTTTCTCGTCTTGATTCTTGAACAATTTGAACCACCCGTTTGTTGATACATTAAACAGCATAATGCTATTAATAAATTTAGCAAGATTTATTAAAATAGCCGAGTTTTTGTTAGAAAACAAACGTTTCAATCCGTGTGAGAATTTGTTTCGGACGAAATAGCTAGGGATATATCGAAACCTTTTTTGATCGAAAAAGCTGCAATCAAATATGTAGTGCTTCTTATCTCCGATATCATTATTACATTTTGGACAAACTCGTGGCTCTGATGGGACGTTAGTCCACCTATCGACTTCCACAGCCAGAAAATGATTTGATGTTCTGAAACGCAGTATAGTCAGTGCTAGTATGTCGGGTAAAACCGAGAGGAAGTTTTCTAATTGGAATTCTCCTTTAATTTGTCGATAAAAACGCCCTTTAGGCGAATTTCTGATTACTTCATTCCATTCTTGAACATACTGGTCGTGCAGACCTTATTTGACACATTATGCCAACCATTTTTGATCAGGAGGTGATTGGATTGTCCATATATTTGATAAACCTAAAGTATCGAAAATAGTTCTTACTTGATTTGTCCAGGTATGGCATATAATCTTTTGATAACAATATATCAAATGTTTTACACAATGCATAAGGTTTAGAGTTTAAAATCTTAACCCAACAATTTACAACCGGTATTCTACCCAACTCACCATACACCATATAGCTCGATGTTGATTTTCTCAGATTAAGTAATAATTTAAGAAATTTTAGTTCTGCTGCCACAATTGGCTTAATGTTAAATACACCCCATACTTCACAGCCGTACAGTAGAATGGGAATGACAGTTTGGTCAAATATTTCCAAAACACAATCAATTGACAGGTCTTAATTTCTTTGTTTTCTCAGCAAACTGTACATGGCTTTGGTAGCATAAATAACGTTTTGGTTCATACAAAAACTGAAATTTCTATTCGAGCTAAAATGCACGCCTAGGTATTTAAAGTGTTTCACGATTTCTAGAGGTTCATTTTCGATTGTGAAATTGTAGTTGAAATGTCTGCTGCCAAAGACAACAACTTTGGTTTTTGCTTTATTTACTTTGAGTTTAAACGTATCGCAGTAATTAGAGTAGACATTTAAAGTTGTCTGCAATTCTTCTGCGGAGGTGGCCAGAATGCGGGGTCATCAGCATATAACAAAGTGAACAATCTAACATAAACTTCTAGGTGATCCACATTTGCTGAAAAACCGATGCCGTTGACGTGGTGATTTTCAAAGTAGATGTCTAGATCATTTAAATATAGAGCAAACATTAGAGGAGAAAGGTTTCCCCCTTGTCTCACACCAATTTCACATTCAAACCATCTTGATAAATCACACCCTATGTTTACACACAACTTTATTTCATTGTACATATTTCGTAGTATTCTGAAAAAGTTTTCATTTATTCCATATTTTATAAGTTTTAACCACAATGCTTCACTATGGATGGTATCAAATGCTTTGCTGAGATCTACAAAAGCACAAAACATGTTTTGTTTTGTTTTTTTCATTAATTCCATGATACTATACATGTTGAATATGTGATCTAGCGTTGAGTATTGTCGTCGGAAACCAGCCTGCGACTCTGAAAGGTAATTATTTTGTTCCACAAATTGTATTAATCTATTATTTAAAACTGAGGTAAAAAGCTTTTCTATGCAGCTCAATAAAGTAATAGGTCTGTAATTGGATGGATCTTTTCTATTGCCTTTGTTCTTATAAATTGGGATTATTATTCCCATTTGCAAAGTTTCTGGTAAAATTCCAGTATATAGAATTACATTGAAGAATTTCACATAAACTACAGACATAATGTGAAAGGTAGTAGCGATATATTCGTTAACTATGCTGTCTATTCCAGGAGCTTTGTTATTCTTCAATTTGAATCACCCGTATGTTGACACATTAAAATAGCCCGTTTGTTGATACATTTGAACCACCCGTATTTTCAGACATTAATTGAACATGTGGGTGAATTAGTGTACATATACGTATCTTATCAAACCATATAACACCAACAAGACATGTGCTCCCGTGAGTGTATCCAATATCTAGCCATCCCTAGGATAGTGACAATGACCTGCATCAATTTGACCCCCGGTACAAGAACATAAGCTAACCGGATACAGCCCCATCTTTGGTAGCTTAGTACACCTATACTATTGGGACCCTCTTCGTATATTCCTACCTCCATACCGGCGTGGACGTAGGAATATACGAAGGGACATCTTTGTACAAGTGAAAACGCTTCGGTGAGCCTTCTGGCATATACCAGTCCAAAGACTGAAAGTGATATTAAGTAACAAATTAGTCGTGTAGTTGCTTCTTTCAGCAATTAATCATATATATATTTTGAATAAATGAAGAGAGAAAAATTTGCTTGCCTCCACCGGGATTCGATATATATATATAGTTGCTGAATATAATGTTTTATCACATGACCTAAACTGGGCTCAATTGTTTCACTCAGGCGACAGATCTGTCTGAGATGTCTGGTAATGCAATCGATAGCGGAAATTTGTGTACGGCGCCATTGGAGCCTAAAAGGTAGAAAACCGTCAATTATGTATTATTAGCCACACCTGTTCTATTATTCTCGTCTGTGATAACTTTCTTAACTCGTGGAATCCCTGTGAATTACTGTAATATACAATACAGGAGCCCTGGGTAACTGTTTTCTGTCAGGAATCAGACATCGTTCAGACACAGACACGGTTTTCTTCCAGTAATTTAACGATGTTATTCCTCATTGGTGTGTCTATACTATTGACGTCAATTAGAGGAGCGTATCATATATCTGTGAATATATTTATTTTACGCTTCTGTTGATGACTTTTTTTTCTCGGCGGTAACGAAGACATAAAAAACTTAAAGTTATCTTTTTCTGGCTTTATCAGGGAGGCCTGTGTTGTTGTTGTTGTGATAAGTTGGATGTAGGCCTACAGTATTACGGTATTTAAAATGACAACGGTTTTTCTTCCAGACCATATAATCAAAACCAGAGAGCGTTTCTATCAAAGTGTACACACTTTAATCGTGTATAAGATGAAATTGTCCCTAAAGTGGTACTCGATTTTATGGGCTATCAATCAAGCAATCCGTGAATCCTTCTGTCAACGTAGATTCAGCATAGAATGTTGCTTATAAGTTGTTTAATGGAATCTGCTGAACGGCGTGACCAGGATCGATCAACAGGAAACTATACAACAATAAACAGTTTTGTTCATAGCGATAATGTATTTATCTTTGCGCGTTAAAGCTTCATTTTCATTCATATTGGAATTCCTGTCTGAAATAAACCGCGTCTTGTGTGCGGGTCGAATTAAGACCTCCGTGTATCACTAATCCCTAATTAACACCGCAGGCGCCTCTCCGACTAATGCAAGTGGGCTATAAAATATAAAATGCGGATCCATTCAATTTGTTGTTGACTCTGGGAAATTTTAATTGCAATATCTGCAGGCGTGAAGGGGAAGTGGTTTCCATTGAAAATAGAAATACTCTTCTAGCTAAGAGTAACTCACGAATAATTAACTTGGGTAAAGAAAATAATAACTATCTAATTGTATAGCTACTCGTGTTAGAAAAGGAGTCACTTGTATTTAGGCGTAACTTGATCAATTGCATAACACACTTTTATGATTTATACATTTTCTTCGGCAACAATGCAAAGTATATTACGAATGTGGCACGTCTGACCATGGTTTCTAACGTACATCTTGCGATGCTTCTTAACATAGACTCGTACCTTTTATTGTTTGCTGTATATGTTTTATCCAAGGCACCGGCAAAAATGTTCAAGAAAACATTATGTGATTTCCTTAATTTTAATAGGTTGGGATACCATTAACCATCGCCAAATCCCTTAAAGATTTTACAAATCAAGTATTACTTTCTTGATAATCAACGAAGCGTTTAAAGGGTTTACATGTATCATCTCTGTTAATATTTGCGAGGAACAAAAGTTAATTCTCAGATTCCTTGGAGATACTTATCTGACACGGTGAGTTTATTGTTAACGCTTTATAATCATCTGCATTTGATTTGTCACGGACTTATAAGTTATAATAGCTAGCATTTGTCCATCGCTGCTTCCTGGCGCTATTGACATTGTAAAAACCTCCCAGTCATTACCCTTATTCTATTTGCCTTGGTTGTTTGTAGGCTGTCTTGTACGATTTCCAATTTTATTGACTCGCGTAGAAGCAATGTTGGCTGAAACCTCATCACCTTTATTATCTAATGAAAGATAAACATCAATGAAATAACTTTAATAGGAAACCTTGTCAATCAATTATTCTCTGTGAATACAGATGGTTTTGAGTTTAGACCATGCCTTATCTTTTCATCAGAATTGGTCTATAAACCAATATATCCTCATCTCCTATGTGCTATTCCTCATTAAGGCCTATAACTTTTATCGCTTGAAGAGCTGTGTACTATATTGAAATCTATTGTCTCGTCGTTCCATACATGACATACGTCCGTGTCATTTGGATATTGTTATAGCCTGGGGTTACAAGTATATTGTAATCCCAGTTATCGCCAAATCAATAAGTCGGTAAACTCAACAAATAAAGTACCTTATACCAAATCGATCCACCGTGAAGTTTATAATAGGTTTGTTTCAGAATGACCCTACAACCGTATGCACAAGTTATTCTGGCTGATTGGTTTGTTTATTGGTATATTTCACTTGAAAAATCTTGGCTATGTAGGGCCTACTATAGGGCTAAACATACTGTATCACAATAATAAAAAGTTAAGTTTTGGTTCTGTTAGGACACCCAAGGTCATTCAGTGCTCCAACTTCTCGAGACACGGTGAGTCAGGACGTTAAACTCCTCTATTCCACATCCTTACCCCATATTTCCAGTCAAACAAGGAGGCGATGATATATCTCCTGGTTCTAGTGAAACCCAGTATACTATGATTAAGCGAAGTAAGGCCAAATTCTATCAAATAAGGATGCTATATCGATCGCCAGCTATCTGCGGCGGTATGGAGTTGATATTAAACAGCGGATCTTCGTCACATTTATTCGCTTAAGTAATATGCCATTTAATCGTAGAACAGTTTTAATATAATACTGAAAAAGTATGTATATTTCTTTAGTTTAATATATTAATTTATTTATTTATTCATTTGTTCGCTCATTCGTTAGTGCATTTGTTCGTTCGTCCGTCCGCTCATCCGTCCGTTCGTTCGTCCTTGATGTGTGTAGTCAAATCTCGGGTTTAAAATGTAAAGCATGTACATGTAAAGCAAAGGGTCTAAAAGTCCCAGGGAAAGAGTATTAAAATGTTAATACCAATCAGTGAGTTCATTTTTTTGTAGGTAACATCAGTTTTAAAACGTAAGAATTTTATAAAATATATTTCCATTAGATCCATATGACTTGCTGTATATAGAGACCAAACAACATAACAGTATTCTAATTGAAGTTTGATAAATGTACGAAGATTTATAGATTGAAAAGATTTGCATGATCGTTTTAAAATAAACCAATAGCTTCATCGACTGAGAAACAATCTTAGTAATAGGAGTATTAAGATTTAAATCATGTGACATAAGAACGCCAAGATGTTTTATTTTATTCACTCTGTCAAACTGTATATGCAACATTTAATTGTAATACATGTTAGAGACAATTATACATGTGCATTTGTCTTTATGAAGCTCAAGACTTCAAGTTGTTCATCTGTTTGCAGAAAGAGTTAAAATCTTCTTGCGATGAGAACAGAGTCTTGGAACGAGTCTATTGCTGTGAAATTATAATACAGTGTTTGACAGATCTAGGCAAATCATTAACAAATAATTAAAATGTAAGAGGCCCCAAGATGGTCCCTTGAGGCACCCCCGAGAGCACAGAGATATCTGCAGTGTGTCGGAAAGATTTGACTTCCAATAGTTTAGGACATTAACTCAGATGCCATCCATATGTGTATCAATAATAAGTCGTGGTTTACAGAATCAAAAGCTTTTCGGTAGTCAACGTAAATACATAAAGTTCGTTGTGGTTGGCATCAACCTCAATCCTTGACGTTTGTATGAGGGTCGTCAACAGAAACCGTACAAAGTCGCGTTATTTTTTTTTCAAGTATCATAAAACCGCTCCACACTCGAGTTTATTTGAGTTTGGTAAATCGTTTTGGGGTTACATTAGCAGAAATACTCTCCAGTTTTCCGGTCACTAACCCGAAGTTAACAAGCAGAGTATAAGGTTTCATCTATATAGCTTTCACACCATCAGACATAACCACAAATTCCAGAAAGCACAACGTTCAAGCCTTTAGTGACCTAGCTTAAAGCCACACTATAACGAAATCATTTGTCAGTATTAAGTCGTTAGCGTGTCTGTCTACTAATCCTACTTCGATGTACTGTCCACGGGTTTGAGTCCGCCGGTCTACCATTAGTTACAGGAGTTAGTCATGCACACGGTGTGGCTCAGGCAATCACGGGATTGGTTTTTTTTTACAAGGTTTCCTCCGGGTTTTCCATCGTATAAAAGCAAGGAAAGGTGTGAGATGGACAATCCGTCGTCATATAAGTGAGATACCCTTGAGTGCGACGTTGAACCCCAATCAATCAAAGAAATAATCAGTGTTGTACAATCATTTCGATGACGCATAGACGAGAGTTCGGTTTAATATGCGTAATATTACGGCGGCACTGGTATAGGGAATTGATTTAATTTCTGTGAGGTTTTAATGTATAGGTAAAGGGGCCCTTCAGCTGTGGACAGTTTGTTTGAAGAGTAGTAATGCTGTCCTTAGTTAGCACTGGAGGAAGGTTAACTCTCCAACAGTATGAAAACACCTCAAATTGTATAGTTGTGCTAGTGTCAATTATTATTGGAATACACCACTGTCATATAAGTGAATTACCCTTAAGCACGGCGTAAAACACCAACCAATCAATCAATCCCGAGGCACGGGTCAAATTGCATAAAATCAGACTCACACCTCAGGTAGTGAAGAGGGTTCTAGCTCATACGACGATATACTTTTCCGCCTTGCCTTGGTATAATGATCTTATGTCTCGATTTAAAAATTAGGCTCACAATGCTGATCAAATCAGTTGTCCTTCCTAGTTTTGAAAAAAAGTCTGTCTTCTTTTCCAATGTCTACATAGGGATAAATTCGTTTTTTAAAATGAAATTTTGATGTATTCACTTATCTTTTCACGAATGTATGCCTCACACACTTTCAAAATACAATAAAAAAACCCCAGTAATTTTAACAATAGAGTATATTTTATTTACTATCAAGCGAACCAGACGACAATGATCATTGTAGTACGTTAACCATAAAGGAAGGTTTGGAAGGAGCAGGATAGCATCATAGGAGTAGTTTTGCCCAAACATCTCTCTTCTCTTTTCGTATCCTCAATTGTGAATAGATTCAATTATACGACACGAAAGCTTGTAATGTTAACCACCGGATAGATGGTCTTCTTGAACTAAAGTACTTAGCGGATTCGTTGCAAAATAACACATGCGCCAGTCTGTTTCGTTGTTTCAATCACAGCTATATATAACGCCCTTCGTTGTTTTTTTTATCTACAACTTAATTGTTGCTTCAGAAAGAAGTGATAGTTTAGTGTAATTTAAACAAAACGAAGAGCCGATGGCACCTTCGACTGCTGAAGCCAATTCGTTCCAGAGTGAAAGACGAGATATATGATCTGACTAAGATCAAATGTATTGTCTGCATGGCGGCTAGATGGTCATAGAGAGACTATCATTGAAGTTTGTTTTTTTTTTTAATTTTTTTTTTTTACATTTATAGAAAAGAGACGACAATGTTCCAAAATACAGAAGAAAAAAACCCGGAAGATGTTCAAGTCAGTTATGTCAGCTATGTTTAGCTATATAGGATAACTCACCGGCATTTGTGACAGATAGTCACTCTCTTATGGTATTTAATAATTGTTGAGATTTGTCGGCAGGAGAGAGACAGTGTCAAAAGAAAACTGACATAAAAGGTAACTCTAATAAAGGAACGTTATTTTTGTTCGTAGTTGAAAGGCTGTTGAAATAAAAAAAAAGTGTCGAACTGAAGAATAAATAAAGACATACAGTTAGTCAGCGTGAATAGTCTTTTCGATTTGAACCCATAATCGTTATTTAATTCGCCGGATAAAATTTAGAATTCTCGTTTTGTTTTTAGATCTGTTGTTTTGAAACTGCATAGGTAAAAATGATGGATTGGAGTTGCTTTTTTCACAGTCACTGTATACCGATAAATGTCAACAACTACGCAATACACCGATATGAGACTTTGAGGGATTACAGGCACCCAGATCACGCTAACCCGCTGGACTATACGTTAACCCACGAGACCGTTTAGGGGAAATTATTAATCCAGTGAAATACAATCACATCAAAGAATAATGCTCTGTTTGACATTAATACGGGATTTTGTTTTCACGTCATGGTGCTCGCAACACATAGAGACGTGGATAGAATTAAGCAACGGCAGCCATAGCCATATTGATTAGCGGAAATTGGTCAAGTGCCCGGACTCATCATAAACGTCTTAACACGAAAAAGCTAGATTGCAAGTTTGAAATTTATGGGTGAATTAGTTTTCAAAGTGTTGCATTCACAAAACATACTGGTGTGACAATTATAAAATTACGCAATCTCGGCCATATTTTAATGTGGCGCGTCGAGAAATGTAATCACATCCGCTGTGTTAATAAGGTGAAATTATATTCCATATTGTTAGTCCATCCGTTCACAGCACACAACGATGAGAATATAATGAAATTACCTAATGATGGCCATACTGTTTAGAGAATCGGTTGGAATGCAATCTCATCCATCGTCTTAGCAGGAGGAGGAAGCTCTTATGCAAAGTTTGAAACTGATGATAAATCGGTGTATTTCTTTTTCCTGTCATCGTGCAATCGTAGTTTAGCTTCGGACCAATCTAATTAAAATCAGATCTCAAAAACGCTCTCCGTGTTTTATTTGTCGCTATATTGAGATCTAACGCAATCACCCCCACTATAATGTCGATTGGTTCCTTAATTTGACCAATCACAGAGCTGCTTCCCAATTAATTATGGTTTATAAAAGTCGAAGATTTCCGCCGACATACCGAAGTTTCCGGACTGCATATTTTTACATGACCAACGGATACATGCACGCACAATCAACAAACGCCATTCAAATAATAAACTTTTAGTAGAATTCGATTTTTCCCGTTTACAGGAGACTTACAACATTGACACAGAAGAAAATCGGACAACTTCTGCTTGTTTTGGCTAAATTCGGTGTTTACCATGGCCCATTTGATTAAAACCGGAAGCGGGCTTACCTCCATGCCTTACGTACAGTCCGCTTGGTCATAAACCTACTACCATTT
>JAQQZZ010077185.1:0-20134 GCA_030265115.1 Mopalia vespertina
GTGTCAAATGTTTGTTATGTATGTGTGTCGTATGTTTGTTATGTATGTGTGTCAAATGTTTGTTATGTATGTGTGTCGTATGTTTGTTATGTATGTGTGTCAAATGTTTGTTATGTATGTGTGTCGTATGTTTGTTATGTATGTGTGTCAAATGTTTGTTATGTATGTGTGTCAAATGCTTGTTATGTATGAGTGTCAAATGTTTGTTATGTATGTGTACGAACACCTATTATGCCATCATGGCTTAAAAGTGACAACAATTTTTGGATAAAATGTTCTGATTTAAGCATTTTCTTAAAATATAAATAATAAAAAGAATAGAGCACAGTGGAGTGTGAAAACCATACTGTTGCTCTTGTTCTAAGGATAACCCACTCAACTCCTCACATGGGTTGTCTAATTCAACATTCACTCAAGCTGTATATATGGTATTCAAACTTCAATGTGCCATATCCTCTATATATACAATCACTCTAATATATATTTGTAACATTTTCTTTAGGTGTTTAACATCTACTATGTTGACGGGCTGTCATTTTAACCTAATATATATTTTGCAATGGAATGGGTGTCACTGACTCTAGTGTAACTGCAACAGTTACTATATAGTTTTCAGGAACATTTTATTACACACTTTCATAGAATCTATGTACATTATCCTGTATAATGAAAAACATTTTAATTGAATATTATACTGTTGGCCTTGTGGACAGTGAATTTAACAGTAAAATAATACATTGACCGACTTATAAGGGTCCATGAAAACTAACCCACTTTAATAGCATGAGATCATTATGAAGGGTCATTTTGGTGTTGAAAAGTGAATGTACAAAGAAGATTCCAGTCTTTTCAATATACATGTATATATATATATAAATATAATCCCAGTGGAGGCAAGCCATTTTTTCTCTGTTCATTTATTCAAAATATAAATATGCTCATTGGACTGGCATTTATAAGTTAGTCTTTTTCCCAGGAACTAGAAGGGAGACTAAAATCACAACACCGTGAGGAGATTCAAGGACAGCTAACAGCACACAAGGCAGCTCTTGATTATACTAGGCAAGAAGAGGAGAAAAAGAAAGTAGTTGAAATCGAAGATGTGAAAACAAGGCACAAACAAGAATTAGGTTGGTGAATAAATGTATGAAAATAGTAGGAAGTATCTAGGAAATAAGCTAAGAATGGAAAAGTTTTCCCTTTAGTAAGCTTGGCAAGATAAATAATCTTTTTGTTTATATACATAACAGTTGCTTTAATCGTTTCCCCTCTTTAACGTTATTATTTGTAATGTAATGACTATTGAATTATTGATTATTGAATTCAAGCAGATCATAATGTACAGCTTGTTCCTTTTTGCCAATATTTTAATGGTATCTCAAATGTGTCGATTCATTATCTAATTTGTGGTTTATTAATTTATTTTGTAGAATCATTACGTCAGGGTCTATCTGAATCACATGGTGTGGAATTAGAGCAATTAGCCTCATCTCATCAATCACAGTTACATGCTGCTCGAATAGAACTGGAGAGAGCTATTGAAATCACCAAACAAAAGGTCAGTACACTCCAAATATTTCTATATTTCATTTTAAATTTCAAAACCAGGTGAAAGAAAAACCAAATAGGCCCATTGCATTAGTGGCTATAGTAATTAACAACGAGAACTTTAAAGTTATCCATAGTATTTTTATTCTCTCAAACCACATTTTAATTTCAACTATTGAATTTTTTGCGTTCTTTATAATTTCCAAGAATTCTATATAGAATGCTGATATTTTTTTAAATGCGGATTTGATTTTGATTTGCTGATAATGGTCGTTTGTTTGAAGAGTAGTAATGCTGTCTTTCTTAAGCACTGGATGAAAATTAACTTCCCAACATTATCAAAACACATTGCATTTTATGGTTGTGCTAGTGTCGAATATTGCTGGAATGATCAAATCAAAATTACACCTGAGCTAGCGTATTTATTCTGTTCAGCGTTATATAAATTTTTTATAAATGTTGTAGGTTTTAGGGAATATCTGCCTGTGAATTGTTATTTCCCAATAATGAGTTGAATTTATTGATTAATGAGAAACTTTTTGTCCAACTAAATCTGTATGTACATGTATATCCATTATGGTCTAATAAACAAGTCAAAAGAATTAAGTCGCCTAGTATGAGTAAGAGGATCGGGGCCAGGAAAGTGACCACAAAACAAATTTGATGAGCTTGAGTCAGCAATATCATAAAAGGGGAAGATATGTGAAGAACCCAATTGGAAAAAAGTTTTATTTATTTATTAGAAATCAGATGAGACCAAAACTCAGGTATACCAGTCAGAGATACACCAAAGTTACAAATGTAAAGAATCTAGATGAAAAACTATTAATGTGATAATTCTTGTCTATTAACTAGGAACGAGACCACAAGACAAAAACTGAGGAACTACAGTCAGAAGTATCACAAAGGGAAAGACATGTGAAGAATCTAGATGAAGAAACACATAAACTGAGAAGACAATTAGAGTATCTGAACAGAGATTTAGATCAGAAAGGAAAAGAAATCTCAAAGATAAAAGCTGATGCTGATGTTAACTTACAGTAAGGTTTTAGATGTCTCTTCCCCCTGTAAAACTGTTTTGTTTTATAAATATGGTGAACCATAAATAGTACAAACCCAAATGTTGTCCCAATTATTTAACTGTCTACTGTGGTTTTAAGCTCATTTATAAGTTTCTGTAAGTTTTGCTGTGGAATCTTTTCCCTTGATGTATACGTAGCCATGGTGTAAAATCATGTGGTGCACAGCATTGTAAATTTACATATTGTCTTATTGTAATATACTTTATAGGATGTGTATCTTGTATTGTTCTACTTGAAAATGATCTCTGGAATGAGATAGAAACTTAGTATCCATAAACTAAGAAGTTATTATCCATACAAAGTCTTTCCATCTTGTATCTTTTCCATGTTTTCTGACAATGATGTCAAGGATAGATTGCTCCATGTGTCAAATATATGATCAAGACAGGGATTAATAATCTAGTTATATTGTAAATCATTTTCTCTTACAGGAGACAGGAGGAATATTTACGATCGAAACAGGAAGCAGATATTAATAACCTTGTGGCAGATCACCTGAGAGAAACACAGGAGATGTTGATGGAATTTAACCGAGCTCAGGACCTTCTGAAAGACAAGATATCTGAGTTTACAATACTGTAAGTACAGAAATTCTGATCCTTTGATAACTTCATATGCTCCTAAAGACACTAAATTCCACCAAATGATGAAGTGCTTTATGTTATAATGAACTATCATGATCAATAGTGGGACGACAAAGCCTTGATCAGATTCCAAAACATTTCAGGTGTATAAATGGCTTATTTTTTATTCAGGCTTTTATCATGTTAGCACAATTATCCACATGTCACATGTAGAGACATACTTACAAAATCTGTCCAGATGTAGAGCATGCATTTATTGGAAAGTCTGTACAAAAGGAAGACTATGCATTTGTGGTAAATCGCTCTCTAAAATATTATATGTTTGTATTTAGTTTGGAGGAAGCTGAGGAGAGATATCGTGAGAGAGATTCTCGTCCTGAAGACCTGGAGTTAATCAATCATCTCAGAGATGCAGTTTCGGAGAGAGAAGGACGTATGAAGCAACTCATTGTAAGATTCTATGATGGATTTATTGAAACCTTTTTACTAGAGATCTTTGATTGAAGCCTTTTGTGAATCTTCATGTTAAAGCTGATTTACAGTGTAATTAATCAGAAACTTGAGTGTAGTTTAAATATGTGACAACTACGTGTGTAATGATTCATTGATATTTTTTACCCAGCTTTATATGAATCATATCTTCACATTGGTATAGCGATACTATAGAAATAAAAGATAACTGTTTTTTTTTTCTATTATTGTGACTAGAGTTATTGCTCTGAGTTCAATTTGAAGCTCTTTTCGTTTAAAGCCGGTCATTGCATCAAGACACTAACCAAAAATGAAGAATGTTAAATGGATCACTCACCCCAAAAAGCTATGTGTAGTAACTTTTCTTTCTAATGAGGTGTCATGGAAATTCTGATCAGTTAATAACATCAAGTTAACACAGAAATTGGCCTGAAGTAATTGAAAGCTTGATCACTTGAAACTATGTCATGGCTTACTTCTGTTCCATAGAAATAAGATATATTGTTTTATCAACTAGTATTATACTACACTAATAACTCGGTAAAGAGTCCCTAAATGTGTTTGTTGGATTGGAGTTAATGCCATACTCAAGGGTATTTCACTTAAACCTGATGAAGAATTGTCCATTTAACACTGTTCTTTGCTTAAATATGGTGGAAAACCTGGAGGAAACCACCTTCGCGATATAGGTTTGACTTTTTCTGTCTGTCTCAATTTTCTTTGTTGCTTTTCAACTTAAGATTTTAAAACTTTCAAACCACATTTTTTCCATATAAGTAGATGTGCACATAGAAAAGTTTCACGGAATTACGCAGCTTTCTACATCAATCATGTTCCTTAGCCCTGTCTGTCAAGGAAGTTTGTCCAGGTTGTATCTTGGTAGCTTTTCTAATTATTGCTTTTGTCTTGTTTTAATAAATCAAGGGGCATTTTCAATATTGTTTTATCAAGAGAATGAGATACACAGATGAATGAAACTATAGTTTTTTATCTAAATCTGGTTGTTATAATTGTAGGATGAGAAGAGATATTATCAGATGGAGCTGGTGAACAGAGAGACTAACTTCAATAAAGTCTTCAATTCAGCTCCAAATGTAGGGGTTCTCAACCCGTTAGCAAAGGTAAGTTACCAATAGACATGTTTTTCAAATGTGTTGAAAGGTTTAGATTTTGTGAGAGCAGGAAGTGTGCATCCATTGTTATGTGATAGAGAAGGCTGAAGTATCCTATTATGTAAAGAACCTGTTGTAGTGTATACTGATTTAACTGTATACTTTCACCAAAAGGCGCCACATAGTCAGATTTAACGGTCAATAAATCTGCATCAGATGTCTTTAAATGATAACTTGATTTGGAATCAGTAAATTTGCATTCAAACAATTGACCTTTTGTGTTGCTAATATATTTTGTATGGACAAACTCAGACCACTATATAACTGAAATAGGACCACTGCAAACTGTTAAATAACCCTATTTTCCATTTTTTTTTCAGGCTAAGAAGAAAGGAGATAAAGGAGTAGGGAAGTTTATCAGTACCCCAAGTCTCAGTAGTTGGAGTAGTGGCAACAGACTTGACCCTCTACCCAACTCCCCACTACATGATGAAAAACTTAACCCGTCCAGGCCTTTGCCACAACCAAACTTTGCCAAGAAATTTGTCAAATAAACAAAATGTTTTTAAAGTCCGTATATAGAAATCATTTGAAATTTGACTAAAAACATTTAGTTTGTTAATCACTCCACAATTTATTTCAACAATGCAACATTACTTTTCGTTGTGAGAGAAATGTTTTTTGTTAAAACTTAATATTTTGCTTCTGGTTTTAGCATCTGCATCTACACCAAATTTTAATAGGTTATAATCCTATTTGATTTGAAGACACAATATGGGTTTTAAGCAAAGATTTAGTATTTCTTCTAATTAATAAAGTGAATTATTTCTATTTTCAGCTTTCCTGCCATTGTCATGTTATAGGTTTATTTTTCTGGTGTTTTGAATATTATCGTGGTCTGATTATGAATTGTTCATGCATCAACTAATATGTTCATCTACTGTCACAAATAGGCTTCCGTTCTTCCTTCAAAATAAATATATTTTCTTGTGAGTACAGTGAAACTGCTAAATTGTAATAAGGTTTATACTTATTTATTGTAAAGACGAAATATCAGTAAGATACATGCCAGCAGCTGAAGTATTAATGTTTCTGAATGGTTGTATAGTGCATGCAGAGATGTAAATATTGTGCACAAGCACTGAATTGGTTTTGCCATTGGAATTGATTTGCACAAATTGTTACTGAATTGTGTACATAAATTGTACATTCTGTAATGTTATTTATTGATATACTTTGAGTATAACTTGACTGTGATATGAAATAATATACACGTATATGCAAATATCCTGGTTTTGGTGCATTTTTTTTACATGCTTCGGAAGCAAAGTTCTTAACAATTGAAAGAGCGAGATGAACTGGCTTTGTTTGAAACACAACATCTATTATTCAGAGGTTTGTTTTATTAGCTACCGTCAAGGTTTGACAAAAATTGGACAACATTTAGGAAGGATATTAAGTGGAAATGAACTGACCAATCAGATTGCAGCACTTACAGTAGGCCTACCTAATTATACACAGATTATGCTCACCATCAAACTAGACCTCCATCTTTATAGGTTGTTACTGTTGAGTAGGTTTGACAAGAATTGGACAACATCTAATCCAGATATTGAGCGGAAATGAATTGACCAATCAGATTGCAGAACTGTACCTTATTATGCTCAGCATTGAACTTCATAGGTTGTAGTTACTGACAAAATTTGGTAAAAATCAGACAAAGTTTAAGCAAGATATTAATAGAGTGCAAACGAATCGACCAATCAGATCGCAGTATAGTAAATATTTTTGCATGGTTTTTGCTCAATTTCAACATTGTCTTCCGTCTTTATAGGTTGTAACTGTTTAGTAAGTTTGACAAGAATCGGACAACATTTAACCAAGAAATGAATTGACCAATCATATTACAGTATGGTACCTAATTATGCTCAGCATCGAACTTGACCGTCTTCATAGGTCAGATTGTAGTTAGTTTGATAAAACTTTCGCTCACTGACTCCACCCGCCAACGTCAATACATCCTGTCTTTCGACAGGTGTATAAAAAGGTTTCACAAACTCCTCACAATTTGTAATAATTCCAAATTTGGAGATTCAGAGTTGGTTTTGTTCTCCAAATTAAGCGTTAACGGTAAAGACAGACAGACCGACGTTCACGACGACTGCAGTACCCGTAGACCAATTATTGGCAGAGTTAAAAATCACACTTTTGATAAGAAATTTTGTTACAACATTTATTAACATGACTTTACATCTGAACAGCAGATATAATTTGTGGGACTGTTCCTTTTTTTCCTTGTTTGCTGACAACCCTGCCTCTCCGTTCTGACAAAGTCTGTTAGATACATTTATGCCAAGAGAAACTATTACTGAAGCCCTTCAGGGTGTGAATCGTAAGTTCATTGGTGTGAGTCTGCTAAAGGGGGTGTGTTCTCCCGTTGATACAGGTAACTGATCTCCAGTGATTGAAACATTCACTTCTTGTATCTGAGCACCTTCTCTCACTCTCAAATTAGCTATTTCCTTTAAAGTATTCTTGGCTTCTTCCCTTGTCTAAAAGGAAAACATAATTTATAACTTTCTATGTTTGAAAGGTAGTTGTACACAAATGACAGCATGCCAGGTTAACCACACATTTCAGTTGATTTAGGTTTAGCATCATACTGAAGGTTATTTCACTCACATGACGGCATGTCAGCCCAATGGGTGAAGGAAAACCACCTGTGGCGCTATTGGCAACAAATACAAGACAGGACAATCACAGGGCGTATTACAAAGACATCACAAACATAGGCTTCATGTTGCCCCTTAGCTCTGAGAGCACCATGGCAACAGAAAGCTTCCTCCCAACCCTCCATAGTCAACCAATGAAAGAAAACACATATAGCAACATATGTTGTTTATTAACAATGTTAAGAAACAGCTTATCAACCAAAGCATGCAAAATGACTGTTTGACAGGGGTTTAATGCTGTACTTAACGTTATTTCACTCTTATGAGAGCGTGTCCGGCGAATCGGTGAAGGAAACTAACTTTGTCGCCAGTGGCAACAAATAAGCACCCGAACCAGATAGGACAATCACAAGACGCAATACAAAGATATCACAAGCAGATCAGCTTCATGTTGCCCTTAAGCTGTGCCAGCACCAGGGCAATCAAAAGGTCTCTCCCAACCCTTCGCGGTGCAATAAGATGCCCCTAAGCTGTGCCAGCACCAGGGCATCCAAAAGGTCTCTCCCAACCCTTCGCGGTGCAATAAGATGATTTACCTCATTAGAATTCATAAGAAATCTGCCAAAAAGCTCTCTAGCATTGCCATTTTATGTTACTTAGCTTGAATGGGAATTTATGCCATACTTGAAGTAATTTAATTTTACAGTGTGCCAGCCAAATGGGCGTATGAAACTACCTGCCAACTACACTGGCAAACGATCAGAAGGTAAGAACAGGTTAACAGTGCAATAAGACAAAATGTCCAATTTACACCGCTAGATGCCAGAACAGATCGGCTTGCACTTCTGCTCAGAGGGCATAACAAAAGAGAGGATGCGCCTCTGCAACCTCTAAACATCTCTCACCTATATATCTTAGCATTGAATTTTTTAAAAAATAATTTATTTAAAACAATATTTTACACTTACTCTCAATGTTTCAATCTGTAATATATCAAAGCTGATAAGAATAAATCAAATTCTGTGAAGGTGTAAGGACTCACCTCGGTAAACTCAGCACACTTCTGTGCTGCTGTATAAGCTTCATCCAACTGCCCTCTTCTCAAATGGAAATTAGCCAGAAACTTGTAGGCCATGCTTATATCTTCATAGGCATAGTTCTGTAAAAATAAACAACCACAAATAAATTAAATATTCAGAATTTCTTCAAATTAAAATTAACCAGCAGCTTGCAGATGGAAATGATATTTCATAGGGGTAAGTGCAATGATAACAACTGAGTTTCTATCAAGAATTTATCAATTTATTATAAAACTAGAGCAGAAGTGAGCACAGCTCACATACCCCCGCAGATATGCTAATTACTACAATAAATTAAAAATGACATGTATATTTTGGTATACGGGTAAACCTTCTATCAGCCATATAGTATAATACTAAATAGTGTACAATATTATAGTTCACTACACTTAATGTATATGCAGTTTTAAAATCAGTTTTATTTTTATTTTTATATTTTTGAATAATCTGCTATTAATGGATTTTATTGTGACACCTTTGTCAAAGGAATATATTTTATAAACAATCTGTGCTGTTCCTTAACCTAAGATCTCTTTTATCTTGAGCCCCCAGACAAAATTCACTCTAAGATTGGTGTATACATTTAAGCAGATTTGTATTAGCTGTTTTTATCTATTGTTTCATGTTGTCATTTATACCTGTAAGTGGGCTACTCGCCTGTTTGTTATGAAGTCGAAAAAAAATAATTACAATACTGATTTTTTTCTAGGAGATATAAATTTTGATATAAAAAAAATGCTCGACGTAAGCTCCAGGAACCAAAGTATGGCAGATATTAAGCTTTGGACTGTAACATTACAATATGCAAATTAGGTATGGGCAGTAGAAACGTAAAAATAGGAAAAGGCGCAACCTATTACCTGAGTGAAGGACATATAAAATTTGATAACACAAATATTGAACGGTTCTTGTGACAGGCTGCATTTGACCTTGAAGATTGCAATATGCAAATTAGGTATGCACTGTAGAAACTCAAAAATAGCAAAAGGCACAAATTAAGTAGCTGATTGAAGGAAATACAAAGTTTGGTAAAAAAAATATTTAACAGTTCTCTAGATAGGCTCTGGAAACCCAACAGATTGTACATATTTATATTTGACCTATAAGATTGCAATATGCAAATTAGGTATGTGCTGTAGAAACGCAAAAATAGCATAAGGCACAACCTAAGTACCTGATTGAAGAAAATACAAAGTAACAAAGATATGCTCCAGAAAGCAAAGTGTGACGGATGGATGGACTGACAGACATTTGGAGCGCTATACATGGTTGTTCAGTGTTACATGTATAAATGATATTAAAAACAAACATAGACTGGTGTAACCAACATTAGTTACAATATTGTTTATCATGAAAACCTTCTATACAAGTATTCATTGGTAAATAAAGAGATTTTTTCAGGTAAATGCCATATTTAAAATTATTTCATTGCTATAATGGTGTGCCAACCTAATGGGTGAACGAAGCCATACAATCACAATACTCAATACAACAAAATCACAAAGCAGATTGGTTTAATGTTGCCCATAAGCTCCAAGAGTCCCATGGCAGCGGAAAACTCTATCCAATCCACAATGATAAATAAAGAGAGTAAGAATTCACCCCTTGTTGAATAGCATCATTAATAAATTCTGTGTACGCTGCAGCCGCCTGATCTTCCTCTTTCAGTTTCTCATATAACCTGGAGAACAGAACAAAACATGTCTAGATAAACATGATAGCAGTAGATCTTCAACAGTTAATAACAACAAGAAAACCTAATCCAGATACCAGTTGTTCTACAAGGAATTCACTGTTCCCTTCAATGTCTTATTGATGTGCAATAAGCATTAAGGGTACGTAAAACATAATTACCATAATGACCAGCACTGAAGACATAGTATTGCCATGGCTGTTATGTTCAATATAAGCTTAGATCGCTTATTTTATTGAGACAGCGATTGAGACTGCTCCCTTACAACATTGTACGTGGAGATTTAGCACCAATCAACTCTAAATTTGATAAACACCTCTAATACTGTATCACTAGTTTTTTAGCTAAAGATGTTTTGTGTAAATATTTTCTCAAAATTGGTATGGTTATATTTTTGCAGGGCTATAACTCTATATCAACAAGTTAATGCATTAGTTTTAGCCCTTTCAAAGAACCCACCTTGCTAGTCTTATTAAAGCCAATCCTTCCACATCTCCTAAACTATGAGCTTTCCAGAAACATTTCTTGGCTTCCTGTAGTCGATCCAGTTTCTCGTAACTCTCCCCCATTGCTACTACCATACGAGAATCATTCGGACTACAAAATGTAACACAGTGTTAAAGACAAATATGTTACAGCTTGTAACGCAAAGAATTATGACAATCTGAATTTTTTTAAAGTTTGATGCCAAAACTAAAGTAAAAAGATAGAGGCGAACAATAGAAACAATGAAACTTAGAATGACTTCCTAACAGCTGATTTTTTTTAAAAAGAACACTGTTCAATGCTTACAAATGTAATCAAGAGACTTTTCACTTAACACTTAAAATGTAATCAAGAGACTTTTCACTTAACACTTAAAATGTAATCGAGAGACCTTTCACTTAACACTTAAAATGTAATCGAGAGACCTTTCACTTAACACTTAAAATGTAATCAAGAGACTTTTCAATTAACACTTAAAATGTAATCAAGAGACCTTTCACTTAACACTTAAAATGTAATCGAGAGGCTTTTCGCTTAACACTTAAAATGTAATCGAGAGGCTTTTCACTTAAAATTAGAAGAACCTGTCACAGCCACACTGCTATTCCCAAAACAGACAGTCAACTTGCTTCATAGCCAGGGTTCAACTGAGCTGGTCACTGAGAAAACCTTACCGTAACTGATGGGCTTGTCTGTAGTAGTAGAGAGAATAAAATGGCATCTTCATGATCTCATAAGTCTGTCCTAAACCATACCAAGCTCTGTAATCTCTTCTATTCACCTCTGAATTAGAAACAAACCATATGCTAGTTATATTCAAATAGCTTATCTGACAGTGGTTTACAATAGAAAAGCCCAGCTAGTACATACAACTAGGGTGGTTTTGGCCTAAATTTAACATTGTGCTATATTTTAAAGAGAAAAAACAAAATATAAAAAATTAATATGGTGGTATAAATGGGCCATCATCATTTAAATAAACCTCTCTGAAGGAATAAACTAGAAAGACTCTAAGAGCACACTGATGTAAATGATATCACACTTAGTACAGTTTTAAAGCAGAATTGGATCAGATCCATACTCTAAATCTTTGAAGGCTTGTTCACAGGATGCAAATAATAACATACATTCTGTTTCCTGCAACAATGGTACAGTCTAACCAGATAAGTTAGTACAACTTTTGATGAAACAAACAAGTTCTACGATTAATGGTAGCTTCTACTTTTACAACTAAGATGCAACGGTTGACCAATCAAATCTATTTGCCATATGATGTGAGATTTTCGTTTTGAACGAAAATTGATGGAGATGGTTGCAATGTCTAAAAACTTACGCTTGGTAAATAGGAAGAGCAAGTTTCATAAAAAATTATTATTATTATATTTGTCAGGATTCCCTGTTGAATGTGTCTAGCAAAGTCTTCAAGGAAAGAGAAGCTTGAAAGGTGGCAACTGCATTGATTGCATAACTAATTGCAATCATCATGTGAACAGGTCTTTGCAGTTGAATTTTTTAATTTTATTTACCGACAGCTTGTCTGTATGCCTGAATCGCAGCAGACGAATTCTTCATTTCCATAAACTCGTGTCCAATCAATGTCCAGGCTGAGAGGTAATGTGGATTTAATTTGAGAGCTCGCTGGAAGTAAACAACTGCCTTCTCATGTTGGGAACGAAGGGAGTAGTAATTCCCTGTAACAACAACAACACAACAAGGATAAAAAAAAAAAGGCTGGTGATGACTGCTAACTGATCATAATCAGACAGAAACAAATCAAAATTGATTGGTATTCCTATGTTAAATTAAATAACCTTCTTTACTGAACATATTCACAGCTGGATTTCAAAATAACTGATAAGAATATTTTTCCCTTATTTCAAACCCTGCACAACTGCGTTTGAATGTGTTTTATTCCACTTCTTCTGATCATTCATTTGAATGTGTTTTATTCCACTTCCTTTGGTCATTCATTTGTTTGATTGGTGTTTACTGTTATATAAAGGAAAAGTATAAAAGAATTCTAAGATTAACTCAAAACGACCTGAGCCGAATGAAGGGGTCAACCTTCTGAATGTATGTGATTACCTATGACACAGCATGTTTCCACTCTGTATTTGTCAATATCACAGCAACGGTGAGCCAAGTAGGCTAATTCTGCCCGCATCTCCTGTAACATAAATAACACATGACATTGTTGTAGTGTAGTGTATAACGAATAATGCACAATATCACTTTCTTACATGTTACGTGCCACACTTGTCTTGAAATGGTCACATGAAATGAAAGTATAGAGATCCCATAGTTCAAGCCCCATGTATTAAACAAGTTGTGCTTCCAGCTAGACTTATTTTTAACTCTGAACTCCATGTCTTTATTTTACCTTTCAAGGAGTGGTGCAGTACTTGACACTTTTCCCTCAGTACCAAGCTGACAATGAATCCGCTCATGAAAATCTTGTAGGAAATTCCTTTGGCACCAATAATCACTGTGTGGAAATAATCAAGGACCAGAGATATTCTTTCTCTCATTGCCAGACAGTAAAACCTACCTTGACATACAGTAGATTGGAGTATGTATCCATGTTGTCCAGTCTAAAGGGGTCTGTTTTCTGGAGTGTGTCAAAGGAGCGCACAGCCTGGTTTACATCTATTTATGGAAAAACACAAGAGATAAACACAGCAAAGGTTACTTGATGTTGCTTCAAGAAACAACCAAATGAACCCACTAAATTTGAAAGATAGAACAACTTTAGTTGTGTAATGAGTAGCTATAAAAATGAGCTCTTTGTATCATTTAAATTGATATAGAGTATTTAACAGTAACAATTGATTATTGTCCCCATTCAGTTGTATCTAAATTTTGACGTGAAAGAAACATTTAATAACAGCAAAGAAATTAAAGAAGTACTAGTATAGAAAACTCTTTAGTAAACATTTGGTTCAAAGCAACCAATACAACTTGAGAGTGATATGCTATGTCAATCTATCAGTTAAAAGGTATAAAGGCATAGCTTTTGACAATCAGTAAACATTGATGATAACTTGCTACCACTCTGCAGTGAAACAAGAACCTTGCAGAAACAACCTTGTGATTAAAACTGAAAATCCTGAGGGATGGAACATGTAAGCTCCCTAAGGCAATCAAGACCACTGCTAGTGCTAGGAAACCTATGACCAATCACTATGCACTGACTTTATGATGAAAGGCATAAATAAATTGACTAGCTTACTAAATTAAGTTCACCAAAAAAATGTATATCGGGGGCTTAAAACCAGACATGCCCATTTCTTTTTTGGCATTTTTTTTACGCACCCATGGGTCCCATGAACACAACTCCCCAGCCTCACTTTGACAAAGTTTTGTAACAAAAATCTAAAAGATGATTATTATTTAACATAATGGTTTTATAGCCAAGTTAAAACTTTTGGACTTCTCATCTATACTTGTGTGTCAAGAAATAAGTGTAAAGAACCTCTGACATTGTTGACATCCTATCAACAGACCTTTTCATTCTGTTCCTATGGGAGGCGCCTTATCAATAAGTAAAGTAGGAATGTTGATAGAGGGAATTACCTCTGAGGTTGTGATAGGCCAGAGCAATCTGCACCATGACATAAGTACTCTTAGAGAAACAACCCTGTGTTAATGACTGGTAGATCTTGATAGCCTCATCGTTCATCTGTAACTCTAGGTACACGTGTGCCAAAAACAGCTGCTTCATCCAGTGATCAGGTAAGATAAGGGTCAGTAACTAGTAAAATAAGAACAAATATTCACCAGGTGAGATATGGCAATAACTAGTAAAAGATACAAATATTCACCAGGTATTAAGATAAGGATCAATAACTAGTAAAACACACAAATATTCACCAGGTATTATAAGATAAGGGTCAATAACTAGTAAAAGATACAAATATTCATCAGGTATTAAGATAAGGGTCAATAACTAGTAAAACACACAAATATTCATCAGGTATTAAGATAAGGGTCAATAACTAGTAAAACACATCATTGAAAATAGTGTATGGGCATCATAAAGAGACACATTTGACATTTTATCGAGAAGTGATGACGATTGTGGCTTTTTTTTTCACCTTTTTTTGTTGGTGATGTAAATTATATCTGATTGAATAATTTTAAAATATATATATACTCACCACTTCCCTATCTGGTATAAGACAGGCAAGCTCCTGCCAGGCTCCCCAGTGTAATGGTTCTTTATTCACGGCTTCTACATAAATATCAATAGCTTCCTTCACAAAGTCCAGTTTCCTTAATACCACACCATACCTGAAGCATGATTTACGTAACAGTTGAGATTATATTATATCCTTCTCTCAATGACTTATAATCCCTGATGATGTTTTCCACATAACTTTAGGCCCTCTGCTAAGGGCAGCATAATTGAAGTATATTTATGTTGTTATGGAAGAACATTAATTTTCCAACCGAGCATTTGTATGTAACACATCATATTATGTCAAAATATTATTGTATGACATTCACACATGTTCCTTACCTATCTTCAGAATGGTATGAGGGGGGGCACACTTATCCCTTACCTATTTTCAGAAAATTAAGTTGGACATACCTGTCTCTTACCTATCTTCAGAATATTAAGTCACACCTGTCCTTTACCTATCATCAGAATATTAGGCAAGTCACACCTTTCCCTTACCTATCTTCAGAATATTAAGTGAGTCACACCTGTCCTTTACCTATCTTCAGAATATGAGGCCGAGTCACACTTGTTCTTACCTATCTTCAGGATATTTGGAGTCACACCTATCCCTTACCTATCTTCAGAATATAAGGGCAGTCACACCTGTCCCTTACCTATCTTCAGAATATTAGGTGAGTCACACCTGTCCCTTGCCCATATTAATTAAACCAAAAATCAAAGGTTTTTCTGAGGAGTGTTTTCATTGGCCAACTGGTGCTTATTAACATAACACATTAAATCAAAAATACTATAAATAAATACTACAGTATACAGATTGCTAAATTATAAACAATTCTAAATGGTAAAATCTCGAACAGATTGTTAAATTCATGTTATTAACATTGTTTTAGTCTTAAGTTGTAATGAGAAGTGTAGCTAACATATTCACTTACAAATATAAAGAATATCCATCAATCTCTTTGTTTTTGTGTTTCTCTGCAAGTTCAGCTCTCAAAATTTTTAAGTTACTGTTTTCTATTTTCTCCGGTGGACCTAAATTAAAAAAAATAATCAATGTTTCTTTTCTTTTTGTATAACAGTCAGTATTGCATATTACCCTATCCACAAATGACAATCACAGGATGCATTACAAAGACATCACAAACAGATATGATGCATGTTGCCCCTTAGCTTTGAGAGCACCAGAGCAACATGAAGCTTTCTCAAGACTAGCCACGAAAATAAATAAATTTCAATTCATTTGATTATAAGAATACACATATAATTAAGTTAAATATACGAAAAACTGTTACAAAGGAACAACTAAGTTAGTGTCAAAGGCCAAAGGTGTATTTTTAAATTATTTTTATTATGACTTGTTTATTTGAGTAGAGATTATGTTGTACTTTAGGTTATTTAACTTGACAGCCTGCCAGCCCAATGGGTGGAGGAAACCACACACATGGTCAATAGAAACAATCAACGCAGGATAACGACAAGGCGTAATACAAGGACGCCATAAACAAATCTGCTTTGAGTTGAACCATAAGCTCTGAGAGGACAAGGGCAAGAGGATGCTACCTTTGACTGACTCACTGCCTGTTATTATTATGATGTGAGCAAAATGAACTAACACAATGCTTTAAAATAATTTTCTGTTCAAAAGTTGACAATTCACAGTTTATTATTATTTTTTTAGTTTTGGTTTAAAAAAAAGTTTATGATTTTTGAAAAAAAAACCTCCACAAACCTATAGAATCTGGTCGGTTGTCTGTTTTTCTTTTTTCATCAGCCAGGTATCTAGCATACATGTAAAGGAAATATACTTTAGGGTGAGAACACTCTTGTATGAAATAGGCAGCCCGGTCATATTCTTTCAAATCAAAATAACTTTTAGCCAAGGTGTATTTTTCAAACTCCTCATCACAAACCTGGAAAAAAGTTAATATAATGTGAGAAATACTGTAGTTAAACCATGACAAGCACTTTTCTAACCAAATTCTTAACACTTGATTGAATAAGCTTATTGTTTGATTTTGTTTCACCTTTTACTACAAAGAAAATTGTTAAATTTTCCATATAATCTGCTATTTGTTTGATTGGGGTTTAACATCATACTCAATCTCTTGCATGATGACAGATTGTCCATTTCAAACTGTTCCTTGCTTAAATACAATGGATTGCCTGAGCCACATCATGTGACTCACTCATATACCGGATAGTCAACAGGCGGACTCTAACCCGTGTGCGGAACATCGAAGCTGGATTAGTAGGCTGATCCGCCAACCCCTAAGTTAGTCACACCCTTACAATCTGCTGAAAACCTGTCTCCTGAAATGGTGTTCAAACTAGATGTTTTTTCAAAAATTTGATTTTGTTACCGCTTTTAAGTTTTGATTAAATTTAAATAGTTATTGTACACACCAAGAATGAGACATGGTATCAGCACTGCTTGTTTGATTAGGGTTTAACGTCGTACTCAAGGGTATTTCACTTATATGACGACTAAATCAGCACTGCAGACTACACTCTACAACATAAAATGAATTACCAGGATACAATTATACAAACATGTTCAGTTGTCACAGACTCAGTCAGTATTATTTTTGAGCCATTTAATATACACCATAGTAAACACAATTGACAAGATGCCTATGGCTATAGTGAAGCACTACACAAGAAATAAGGCAATGATTTCCTCATTTACAAAAACATAACAGAAACAGTTGCAAGAGATTCCAAAAGTGATTACAAACATAAAAGTAGGAATACTACCTGGTTTGTCTGAGATTTTTGGAATATTTCATCACGGTTAACTTTCTGATCCAGTGAAAATGACAGTTCAGCTAACCTGGTGAAAATAAAGGCCATATAATGGCATACAATAAATACTCATCAAGTCCAAAGACGAGCACACTGCCCAACAGAAAAAGGATATCTTAGACTCTGTTTGAGTAAAGTGAAACAAAGTTAGTGTAAGATTTCCTAAATTTTATTTATTTTAGGGTATATACAGGAATATGAAGAAGGAAAAATAATATTTAGTCCTTACAGATCATACCTAGTGGAGTTAGTCACTCCTGTATGATAATTTATAATTATTGGATTGATTGATTGATTGATTGATTGATTGATTGGTTGATTGATTGATTGATTGGTGTTTTACCCCATGCATTATTTATTGAAAGTAAAAAGCATAAAACAAGGGTCAAGGCCAGTCTAAACATATACAAGATGTGCACCATTTTTATCCAATCCAGACAGTGCTAACTTGACCTACACCATGACGCCTACTTGCTTAAGTTTCTTACATACACATGTGGTACCACACTGTTACGCAGTCAACACTTACACATTGAGGCAGTCCACACTCATATACTCATGAATCGATTGGCAGTGACCTTTGGTAGATTGAGAAATCATTGCGTAGTTTGAGTTACAGGCTGGAGTGGATAAAAAATGGCCATATCTCATTTAAATGCAGGAATAAGCCTGCAAGGTATGGTGAGCTCCTCTCTCATGCCTAGTTTGCTATTTTAATTGTCTTATTTGCATGGTTTATGTGACACTGCCCAGCAAGATATTGTTGATTGTCATATCTTGTTTTGACTGTTTGTTTGATTGGGGTTTAACATCGTACTCAAGGATATTTCATTTATATGACGATCTGCCAGCCCAATGGCTATTTCCAGCTAAGCTTTACTGTGATACCTTATGATGTAACAGTATGGCAGTATATAATAGTCGTGGCAGAGGTGTCTAGTGCTGGCCAAACTTTTTGATGCCTATCAATCTGATGAAACAAGTATTCAAACCCTGTTTACTCCTATTGTCTACAGTTCAGTTGAAAAAAAATAGTGGACATCCATTTCCTTGGCTAATAAGGTTTAACATAAGCAATACCAGGCCTTCTGATTTGAAGGGCTGCAATACAATCCACATTTGCTTTTCCTTATTAAGCCAGGCGAGTTAAAATAGCCAATGAAATTTATCCCTTCGAATGAAAGTCATTTGTTTCCAAATTTTATTTAAATATATATTTGAGCAAGATCAAGGGGAGCACCCAATGCCTCTCACGTTAGCGTCATGCTCCTGAGTGAAATGGTAAAAATATGGCACGGGGTAATGACCTGAAATGTATTATCAATGCAATTCGTGCTGCTGTTGTTGTTGTTTCGATCGGTATTGAAATGGGTTAACTGTGAAGGAAACTAAAAAATGTTTAGGCTACAGTTACATGATTAACGTCAATCAATAGCACCACTTTACCACTTTGCGCTGTATAAGAGCCCACGCTGAGAACATTCTTTTTGAGATAAAACCAGATCATTTTTAACTTCTGCAAGATTCCAAGTTGAAATGTCCGCCATACTTGCTTACTTTGGGGAGCACTCATTAATAGTTGGTAACAACTGCTTTGAAGAACTCTAGGGGACTATATTTGACGTTAGTTTTCAATATGACCAAACGAAAAGATACAATTCCTAATAAGAGCCTTATAATTTTAACTAGACGACACAATTCTTGTAAATTTGATCAATTAGAGCAGTATTTAATCAGAAAAACGGGTGTATCCTCTGCTTTACAAGAGTTGTCGCTCCTTGCGCGCGACAACACCATAGTAGAGATAGGTGCAGATGAAAAGCGATGGCATTTAGAGCAGACGTTTCTATATGGTGAGGGAAAATATAATTCTTGTATGATTTTGTATATACATGTGTGACACACACACAATGAACTCTAAGAATTGATAACTAAGTAATGATCAGCACCAATGTAGGATCTCATAAGTAAAAGTAAAATTGCAACAACTGTGAGACTGAGAAGATCCGCTCTGGCCCCTACCTGATCATATTGGCATTACCTTTGCCGTAGATGCAAATTCGTATCCAATAAACTATATAAGCTTACAGTATATAGAGATGTATGTGTACATATATCAGTAATTTCAATTGCGTATATGCTTTCGTTAGCATCATCTTTTATGGTAATCCGAACAAATTCTGTCAAGAAATCGGGATAAAACGTCTCCAGTGTGGCAAACTCTACCAAACTGCAGCCGTGCTCTCAGAGCAGGAACAGGAAGCCGGTCTGTTTGTGGTGTCTGTAATACTCTGTATTGCATCCTGTTATTGTCCTGTTTGTGCCCCGTCTTGTCTTTGTTTGTGGCCAGTGGTGTCGACGGTGGTTTCCTTCACCCATTGGGCTGGCACGTCGTCATATAAGTGAAATACCCTTGAGTACG
>JAQQZZ010077196.1:0-20133 GCA_030265115.1 Mopalia vespertina
GGAACCATATCTTAGTCCTTAAAATAACTTTTAAAGTAGCCATATTATGGACGAAATTGGAGGTGATTTAGGGTATTAATACTATATGTGCATTTCTTTCAAGAAACAGAATGTTTGACAGTTAAGTGTGTATTATTTGAGGAATTAAATGCAAGAAATGGCTTCCTGCCTGTTTTTGAAAAGTTATGTATTATTATTTAAATAATTATTTAAAATGTTTCAATTTTCAGAATGTTAAGGACAAATAGAATACCTTGTATCCACAATTCCACTTTTGCAGCCTTAGAGAATCTCCGTATTTTGTAAGTTGTAAATTTCCTTTATGTTTTCTCTTTACATGTTTTCAGGACTGCAACTTACCATAGATATTATTTCCTAGATATTCCAGTATTTACAATGCCAACAATTGATTAGAATGTATTCAAGTTCCCTTTAGGAAAAAGTGTTCTCTTGAATATTAAAAGAATGTACATCTATGAAGTGAGTTACAGCACTGGCTTGCTAGCCACAGACCAGAGTTCAAATCCTGGTGGAGTCAAGCTAAATTTTTCTTTCTCTACTACTGTACCATAAAAATATACAATTTTTCATCTAAATGGTACACTAACGATATTGTTTTTTGGCTTTCAGATCTGTATTTGATAATCAGATAAGATGCATAATGCCCGGAACGTTTGACAAACTGCATATGATATCTACACTGTAAGTTCTTAAACCCAGAATATATAATAGTTTAGTTAAAATTAATGCAACACTTTTGAATGTATAATCTCTCCATCATAATGGAAATATTAAATCCTAAAATACATCGAACAGGACTCATAACTTACATTATTGTAATCTTCCTATAATATGTAATTAGGCACAATTATATCTCTTTTTGTTTTGTTTTCTTGTAACATCCTTGGTAACTGTACATGAAGGCTGAATAAACAATTTTTTTGTTTATGGATTATTTATGACTTAAATAAAAAAGTTATCATTCATTTTCAAATTGTTGAAATTAATTCTATTTAGATTTTTTATAATTGCAGTGATTTAATGTCCAATCCTTTTAACTGTAACTGCCAGTTAAAATGGCTGCCAGACTGGCTCAGGAAGAAAAACGTAGTCTCAGGAAATCCAACATGTTTAATGCCACACTTGTTAAAAGGTCGGCCATTACAGGATCTTAATCAGGATGAACTTATCTGTGAAGGTGAGTGTCTCAAGGTCATTCGTTTTCATGACCATGTATATATCTTATTAGCTCCGCTTTAAAGCTTGGCATATTATTATTGCTATTCATTTCATCATTTCCTTTGAAAATTTTGTTGGTTCTTGCCAAAAGTCATTATTATTTTACATATTCATTATTTTGTCAAATATGTTTATATATCTTAGAATTGTCAGTTATAGATTTTCTCCAAGAATTTTATTATAAATTATCAGAACAGCTTGTCTTGTTATGGAACTGTTGATACTGTTGAAGTACATCATTCTTATCTTAAAAATACACTTGAGTATGGCGTTAAACACCAATCAATCAATACAATGTAGCAATGGTGGATATAGGAAGAAAACCGGAGATTGAGCCCAGATTTTATATTTATTTCCACAGAAAACAATCAGATTGGCTGTCATGTTGGAGCACCACCATGTTGCCCGTCAAGTATGTAAATATTGTTCTGTTAACGCCAACAAAAAGAGTAATAAAAATCGACAAATATATGTACATGTACTAACAGACAGTTACAATGACTTAATGTATGATTCAACTTGTCTCTTTTTTATTATATATTTATAACTACATACAGATTCAGATTTAATATCTTTTTTTATAATTTTGTTTATCATACATTTAAGTTGGATTTAGTCTTATAATTGCTGTATATAAAAGCTATTTTCATTATGGTTCATTTGGTCATTGCATTGGGCTTTGGGCAAGCATTGCACGTACTGTGGTGGTAATCTTTTACATAGATGTATGTGCTTTGATAAATTTGAATTTAATATAATAAAAAGTTAATATAAGTAGAAAATCATATGTCTATGAACGCACTCTAAAGTTGACTATAACATCAAATTATTAACACAAACATTGAAGTACATTCATGTTCCATTGTATATAACTATGCCCTGCTATCAAGAGATCTGAGTTCAAATCCCAGTGGAGACAAGCAAACTTGACTTTCTCTACAATAAAATTAAAAATATATGTATCTATTGTAATCTTTACTGTAGTCTTTTAATAGACAATGATACCAACCAGCCCATGTCATCTGATGACTGCACTATTTTGGGGAAACTTTATTGATTTGAGTCTAGAAAAAGTTAACTTTATTCCATTGGCCTCTAGATAAAAAGGATTAAAGCAGAAGGTGTCTGGTGTGATGTATCATGCAAATGAAGCAGTCATAAGAACACTTCACCCGTAGTTGAGTGGTTAGAGTGTCGGCCTATTGCGATGTATCGCTCAGTTTCAAGTCTGCCTATGTGCGCTTACTAATCTTACTCCAATTTACCATTTATGTGATCGAGTCCATCTGTCGACCATCAGGTATATGAGTGAGTCACACGATGTGGCTCCGGCAATTGCGGGGGTGGTTTTTACAAGGTTTCCTCACGGTTTTCCACTGTAATGAGGCAAGGAACAGTGTGAAGTGAACAATCCTTTGTCATATAAGTGAAATACCCTTGAGTACGACGTTAAACCCCAATCAAACAAACAAACAAATCGAGTCTGCCTGTAGACCTCTAGTGAATCACACTATGTGTGGTTCTGACAATTGCAGGGGTGGTTTTTGCAAGGTTTCCTATCAGTTTTCCATCCTTTTTAAGTAAGGCACAGTGTGAAGTGGACAATCCTTCATCATTTAAGTGAAATAGGATGTTAAACCCCACCCCAACCAACAAACAAACAAAGTAAACCAGACAAACAAGTGCCTAGACAGTGCTGTAGTTCTTTTAGTAATATTTGAACATGGAAGCTAATGTTAAATGTGTAATTGTTGTATTTCTCTCCATTAGATAATGAGATAGAGAACAGCTGTGATCCAAGAGCGTACTGCCCTCCTAACTGTAAATGTACAGGTACTGAGGTGAGGTGCAGTCGTCAAGGCCTAGAACAGTTCCCAATAAACATACCTTTGGATACAACTGAACTGTAAGTTATTTCCAACAAGGCTCAAGTTTGATTATTTTTGCTGAATTAAGAACATAGTCAACTCCATGAGAAACAAAACCCCACAACTGTGCCCCCTGTCCCTGAATCTGTGCCATCCCATTTAAATCTATACCCTTTCCTTTCAAACACACACACTATTTTCCATGGACCAAATTCAAAATGCTTGTCTCTGTGCGTTACTATGCAGTGTCATTTGGGTCGTACCATTTACTCATTGGGCTGGCATGCCACGATCTTAAGTATGGCATCAAACCCCAATGAAATAACCTAACCAACATCCTGCCTTCCACAGAATGACGGCAAGACAGTCATACAGCATTAAAGATTCTCTTTAGAATCCTGAGTGATCAAGAGGTAAAAATATTGACAAAAATGTTGGTATTTATTTTAGAGTATGACATATTTCCATTATTTGATTGTTATAGTAAGATTGATTGTATTTTCTGCAAGATTTACCAAGCTGATTTGCAATTGATACATTCTGGGGTGAGTATGTAGAGGGATTTGAAACTCTGCTACCCTTCGAATCAATGAGCTAGCCAAGAAACACATTCACGGTTCGATGATTTGAAGGGTAGTGGAGTTTCAAATCCCTCTACATACTCATCCTAGATACATTGCAGAAAGAAGCTTTTCCTGTTCATAATTGGCCCTATTGGGGAACACACTTGAAATTATGTTACAATTGGGAAGTCTGAGAATAGAAGGATTTCTTTTCTTATTGTCCCATTTGTAAAACTCAGCCATGATCATTATTTTGCAATTGAGATATTGTTGGTATACTGTAATTCTGAGTGGGTTCTTTATATGTCTAATTTCTGGGGTTTCATTTCAACTGTATAATGTAACAATTTGCTGACAAGGAGGGTATGTATTTAGTTTATTGCTGGGGAATTACAGAGGTTTGGGTAGGTTTGATCCCATTCAACTGTAGCAGCATAATTACAGGTTGGGTGGGCTGGGTATTATTGTGGTTTGGTTTAAAATAGTTCCTTTATTTTACCTGTACTCAGGCAGAAATAAGTTTCTCAATACGACCACTGTCCAGAGTGTAATGGAGCGTGTTTATGTTGCCCTCCAACCAAACTTCAGCTACTGTCCTGTCTTAAGATATAGTACTTGAATGACTAAAAGCAAAAACACTTCAATGCCCTGATTGACTATTGAACGTTAGAATAGTTTTGAATGAAAAAAGAACTAAAGATCTTCAGTTCTTATGAAAGTTCTTGTTGAAAACATGAAATATTCTAATTTGTAAGAACTGTTTAGCTGGTAACAATCTATTACCAGTTACTTATCATACTGAGACTCAAGCCATATTTATACTATGGTACTAATACATTGCCAAAGGTCATTGGATGTTTTTTACAAGGCTTTAATACTCTACATATGCTTCAAAGCTGTTATCTAGATATACCTACATGTTCTTACCTGAGACAGGAGTGCTGTTTGTGGCGAATAAAGTGATCATTGAACTGAAGAATTGATGTGCATCGAGGAGATAATCGTTAAGATTCATTCAGTCTTTAACAATAGCCATAATGCCTAGAGATATTGTTATGTTATACCAACGAGCCCATCATCCATTGTTTACCTATCAAAATTGACCCATGCTTACTCTACTGTATAAAAGAAGGCCCATAAATATACACTGTAGAATGAGTGTATGTTTCACATAATCTTCTTAGACATGCTGGTGTTACATTACATTGCTGGGAACAGAGTGCCTATTCATAAATTTGAAATAGTAGTACTATTTTACTATATGACAATAATAAGCTTTCCGCACGGAATCTAGCAGGTGGTTGTCATGAGCTTCCTGTTGCCCTGGTGTTTTCAGAGTCTCTGTTTGTTGCCAGTGATGTTGGGGATGGTTTTATTCACCAATTAAGCTGACATGTCATCACATGAGCCAAATGACCTTAAGTATGGCGTTAAACCCCAATAAATAAATTGAAGACTTAAATGGTTCAACCTACAAGCTTTCAATTTGTTATGGCTGTTATCTTGTAATAACGTGTTTTATAAACAAATATGCAAATGCATAGTAATTGTAAGCTTTGCAAAAGTTCTTTGAATTTTCCAGTGCTTCTTTGACTATAATTCAAATAAATTAGAAATAGATTGAATAATAGAAGTTAACAATAAGTGTTTCTGATTTGAGCAGACTGGGTCACATGCATTATCATTTCTGGTTTTTCAGATATCTTGATGTCAACAAGATTACAAAAATATCCTCAGAAGTTGGACTGTTGACCAAGTTAACAAAATTGTAAGTATTTCCATTGTCAGAATATATTTATGTAACACTCGAGACAGATTATTCAGACTTAGTAAAAGTTGAGTTTCCGAAATTTGACCATTCACACTATTTGATTGAAAGGAACTACAACTAAACCATGTTTCTCATATATCTTGCGGGTGGTTGGAGGGAGCTTCATGTTGCCCTGGTGCTCTCAGACCTAAAGGGGAACAGGAAGCGATCTGTTTGAGGTGTCTGTATTGCGTCCTGTTATTGTCCTGTATTTGTCCCATCTTGTCTTTGTTTGTTGCCAGTGATGTGGAGGGTGATTTCCGTCATCCATTGGGCTAGCACGTCGTCATATAAGTGAAATACTCTTGAGTACGATGTTAAACCCCAATCAAACAAACATACATATAACTAATATTGCATGGGGTGAGAATTTATTGGTTCTACAGGTTTGTTCAATTTTGGTATAATTTGAGAAGATTCTCAAACAGCTGGTTTAAAATACACCTACATGTATTGCAATAATCACAAAGGACTTGGTATACAAATATATGACAGGCCAAACTTCAAATGCTTTTTTCTCCGTTTGATGAAAAAGAGTACACAGAACCAGTTAATTTGATAGCATAAGATTACATTGTGATCCCCTTTAAACAAGGTTAAATCAAGAAAGTGTCATATAAGTGCATGATGTGTACTAAGTCAACATAATAACACATCTTGATGCATAAATGCCATTGAAAGAGTAGTTAAAAATGAAAAACAATGTCAGATGAATGTAGATTCACAGTGTATTAAAAATATTAATTAATACATGTAAATGCACATATCGCAAACAATGTGCATGTATTTATTTTGCCATTCAAATAAAACATCGAAAAATTAGTAAATTTAAAACTATTTCATCTAACCAAATTCTAAGAAATTATTATTTCATATTGGAGATGGGATTTTGAAGGGGGAAAAAATCAGCTTATTGATTATGTGTTGATAGTATACAGAATTCACATGGACTGTAATAATGCTCAAAGGTTAGACTAGATAGTGTGTCAATATGACTCATATATACATGCTACATGTATATCTGTTATGAGTCATAGGTGAGCAAACCAGGATGCTCTTATCAATATCTTGATGTATAAATCATTTATTATATGACGTTAGCTTTGTTTTCATGCAATCAGCGTGCGAGTTAGAAAGAGCTAGTAAAATAAAAAAAGATATCTAGGCCAGTGTAACCTGGATTATAGAGGATTATTAAACAAAGTGGTAGTAAATACAAGAACTACATGTACATGTATATAGACATTATTAAAAATATATAGACATTGAAATATTGCGTTGAAAATAAACTAACTAGAATTAAGAATGCATATATCGTTTGACTCATAAAGTAAGTATTGATGTCTGAAATTTTATTTTAATGACATAATTTTCTGGTTGTAGAGACTTGAGCAATAATGTTATAATGACATTACCGGAATGGATATTTGCGAATCTCACTGGATTGGAAACACTGTAAGTTGTGTTAGTAAAGAGTTTGTTAAAACAAACATGAACATCTTTAAATAACTCTGTTATTAAATGTTGTATGATTGAAGTGGTTGAGTTGTCTGGGTGGCTGGCATTTACTGATCGCAATTTGATGGTCTCAACTCGCCTATGACTACAAATATTTTATGAACAACAATCAGTTCTAACTTTTGTCTAATCACAAATACAACAAAAAATTACTGTCTTCTGTTTCTTATTTAAATGTTTAAGTTTCCCACAAAGTAAACCTACATGTATGGTGTTGTAGTGAAAAAAGAAATATTTTGAGCCTATTGTAATATTGATGACAAATTAAAAAATGGTAATATAAAATTCAATTGAAATGATTTGATAATTGTCTTGTTTTTTCAGGATTTTAAGTTATAATAAACTAGAATGTGTTGCAGAGTCAAGTTTCTCCAATCTTCGTAAACTAAGAATTCTGTAAGTAAAGTATATATATTGTCTTTTTACATTGTTGTAATATATTGTTTGTGAGATAATATAATGTTATTTAATTGTACCAGCTTGAGTAGCCCTCTGGCAAAGGTTGGTCTGTTTCAAGCATATCTATAAACAAGTCTATACTTAGCACTGGAGAAAGTTATTTTCCTACAAACGAAACACTTCACATTCTATGATTGTTTTGGTGTGACTATTTTAAATAGTGCTTACTACCTTATCAAAATTACCAGTATATAAAAGATCTATTGTCCATATAGAATTTGCTCTAAACTTATTTTGAGAACATAGATATATAGAGGAAGTTTTGTTAATATCAATCCAATCTAATAAAGAAAATCTTTAATCCAAAAATTGCCACTGTACAAATACTCATTAAGATACACGTGTTATTCAGTGTAAAATTATATCCCCAGGATTTCGTGGCTTTAAGTATTGAATTTATTTTTAATTCCAGATCATTGCATGCTAATAATATTTCTACACTACCGTATGGAGCTTTTAAGGATTTGGATGCCCTTACACATGTGTAAGTATAAAACTATTTGCATTTACCTTTATTATTCAGTAGCAGAATTTTTGGATAATGACACAATTGATACATTCAGCAGTAAGCTAAAATATATACCTGGATACATTTTCATGGTCATTGTGTCATGAGCCTCCGTAGCTCAGATGGTTAGAGCGCTTTCCCTGCCAGCCAGTCTGAATCCTGGTGGAGGCAAGCAAATTTTTGTTTATCTACATTAAAAATGTATCTTTGGTCAATTTATCTGAATAAATGGTGGGCAGTTGAGGGGAGGTGCCTGTTGCCCTAGACTACATGTACCTCTGTCAGAGGGGCAACACTTAATGGATCTATTGTGACATCAGTAAATTGCACACTTTGTCTTAAGTATTATGTCCTGGGCTTGAATCTTGGGGGTGAAATAATGTGTGGGCCTTGTGCCACATTTGAAGAGAAATTTGTGTTCTAATATACTCGCGAGAACTTTAACATTTTATCCAGGAGTTGTACTGGTATACTGTGATATATGTGAAATATTCTTGAGTGCGATGTTAAATCCAAGATATGTTAATATACATTGATGTCATTTTATATTTAAAAAAATCACATTGGCACAGGGATGTTGATTAATAAAAAAAATATAGTAAATCGATGAATGTTCTAGATAAATTGAGACAAGTTTCTAAATACATCTTAATTTATATATTAACATATTCGCATGGATGATTAACATATTTTTACTGATAAAGTTTGATAATATACTTTGTTTGGTTTCTAGAGCGTTTGGTGGTAATCCGTTATACTGTGATTGTCACTTAAAATGGTTATCTGAGTGGATTAAGACTGATTATGTGGAGCCTGGCATTGCAGCTTGTGTGGGTCCGGACACCATGAAAAATAAACTAGTCCTAACTACACCATTGCAGTACTTCCAATGTTTGGGTGGGTATTATCCATAGTTACAGAATATAGGTTTTTTGTATGACTAGCATCAGTATGTCCAGCTGCGTTCCATCTGGCCATGAAACTTGGCGGAGACATTGACCATTACCCGTAGTTTTTTTGATTCAACAATATTTTTTCTTTCTGCATCCGTCCATATGGTTCTGACCCATGTCTGGAGCAGAACTGAAAAACTATTAGGGCATATCATTATAAACTTTGGCACACACATTCACCCTAGGTTGTAGCTGTTCCTTTTGCTAATATGGACTTATGGATTTTAATAAACAGAATTTCATGATTTATACCTCACCCGTAAACAACATTTAATTTTTATTGTTAAAAGTTTTACTTTTAAGATGGTTAAGCACTTGAATGCAAAATTAAGACAGTAAGAATATTTTTTGTTATCTTTTTTTTTGATTTTTGGGATCACGCATAAAAAAATCTAATTTTTACAATCTGTATGGACATACACTCTAGGTTTGAATATGGAGTTTAACATCAATCCGTAAATTGTTTGCATCAACTTTTAACTAACAGAGACCATTATTTTCCACAGTTTATTTTAATTTGTGGCTGTAACATACATATGAGTAATATTCTATAATTAAATTTAATTTTTCAATTTCTAGGTGATCCCGACAAAGTAATCATGGCTAAATGTAATGCCTGCTACAAGAACCCTTGTAAGAACCAAGCTTCCTGTAAATCGTATGGGTTTAAGAACTTCTCATGTGAATGCACCCCGGGATATCACGGTAACATGTGCCAGTATGAGATTGACGCTTGTTATGGAAATCCCTGTGAACATGGTGGATCATGCAAGGTACTGGATCATGGAAGATTTAGGTAAGTGCAGGGGCGTATGAGGAGATTGGGGGGGGGGGGGGGGAGCAAGCCAAGCTCATTGTTGTCGCAGGTAAGGGGCAACACAAAGCCTATCGGTTATGGTATGGGCATATTTGTTTTGCATCTTCTGAAGGTTTTTTTGTAGAGGACTGGAACCTATTTAGTATTGATTATATAGTGTGAAACACTTGCTAAAAACACCATGATAGGAATTAATATGTATTAACTCATGTTACCCAGGCAAATCAATAAATCGATGGATCAATCAATGTTAATAAATCAATTGATCAATCAACTTAATGTTATTTCCTTGTTGTAGTTGTGCTTGTGTAGATGGTTTTGAAGGTGATAGATGTCAGGTGAATATTGATGACTGTCAACAACATGTGTGTGAGAATAACTCTACCTGTGTGGACATGGTGCAGTCCTATTCCTGTCATTGCCCACCTGGATACACTGGTAAGAATATCTACCTAACCTTCTTAAGATGTGTACAGGCCACCTACAACAGCTCAAGATTAATATCTATTGAAATTGTTGATAATTTGGTAATGATATACCATAATTTTTGCAGACTCACCATTTTTTATGTCTTTTTATTGGTCAATTGAGACAATGATGTTTCATGAACCCTTATAGTGTCTAATAAAATTATGCCAGATTTAAACTCAACAACACAATAATGGGGAAAGGTAAGAAATGGTTTCGTATTATTGTGACAAAAAAAAATTTGTTCACATGTTTGTTTATCTGATGCCAAAAGATGATATTTATTGGGATTTTTACTGTTTTAGGAAAGTACTGTGGGACTAAGATAGTTTACTGTAAAGGGGATTATAACTACTGTCGAAATGGAGGATCTTGTGTGGATCTTAACACTGACTACAGGTATGTGAGGAATGGCTCAGACTTTGCAATTAAATGCGGACCTGCTTATGTTGTGTATTTTGGAGTATTTTGTCAGCATAATTTATGTTGAATACACAAATTTGCCAGACATGTGAAATACTACACAAAAAGTAGACATAAAAAATAAGAAAAATTGGAATGCATGATGGTAAATATGACATGACATAGCAGATGTAAAATTTTTTTTAAATAAATACCCAAATTAATATTATTTTGGTTTGTTGGGGTTTTATGACATACATGTACCTAAGGTTATTCAGCTTGTTTCTTATGTAACAACCTTGAAACAACCTTCCATGGCAAACAATAATAAGATATACATGTATATCTTTTTTTTATAATTTACGGTTGAATGTTCGTAAATGTGTACACAAATTAATCAAAATTATTTTTATATAAAAAAAATCTTTCACTGTCCTGGAATATCATCCTTATTTTACTATGCTGGCATGATGCACAACAGATAATCAGCATCTTCCTACATTTATTATATTTGTGTAAACATGTAGGTGTACACACAGTAAAGATATGTCACAACTTAAATTTACTGTTTTGAGATTAAATGTTTGTTTTTGGATGATAATGTCTGTTAGATGACATTAATTTAATTTCAATGGCGTTTTATCACCCTCAGCTGTGGCTGATTATGCAATGTAATTGTAAAGGCTTAATATAGATCTCATAGAAGTGATTAAAGAAAAGCATTTTAGAAAATGTGCGGTTGGGTTTAATTCATTGACCTGGAAGTAATTTGAATAATACTTATGTAATAATATTAATATTAAGGTGATAATTCAAATAGCTGTATGTTGATAATTAAACTAATTTGATTAAATCAGGAGTTAGCTATTGTTATCATTTTAAAAATGTTTTTTGTGTCTTCTCAAGTGTACATCATACATGCATAATGTGAATATGTAGAACACATACTTCAAGGGAAAGACCACTGATTTTTTACCTAAACTTATTATTTTTATAACAAACATCTGTATTGCATTTGCATTCGAGTAAGCATAGCCGTTAATTAGTTAATTTAACAGGACGTCATTGTTCGAAAACACGGTCGGTCACCAGTGTGTCCGTTTGTTTATGGATGCATTGGTATGCATCTGTAACAACACGGCGTATACACCAGCTTGGTCATCCAAGCGCAATGTTAATCTGTTTTATACATATCAAAATAGCTCTTTGAGTAACACATACGTTTAGCATGTTTTCAGTTGACATGCGGTTCTAAAAAATTAGGTTGTTTGTTGTTGTTGTTTCACTTCGGGACAGAACCCTCACTTTCGTTTTTATGTGAAAGCATCCACCAGTGCATGCAACAGAGAGACAGCCATGACTAGATGATATAACTACCATGTTTTCGAACAATGACATCAGTTCCGTTTTAAATTAACTTATTAAGGGCTATTCTAATTAGATTGCAAATGCAATACAGATGGTTGACTTTATTTTTTTAAAAACAATAAGTTTAGGTCTAAAATCAGTCTTTTTCTTAAATACTTAACCAGAATTTTGAAGCGTTACCTCTAAATTTCTACATTTTTTTTTAATTTAAAAGAAACATTTGCAACTTTTAATATTTCAGATGCGACTGCATGGAAGGTTTCACTGGTAAAAACTGCTCCGTGAATATTGATGATTGTAAGTCGAATGTTTGCCAGCATGGCTCGTCCTGTGTGGACGGTTTCAACAGCTATTCGTGCAAATGCTCTGCTGGCTACAAGGGGAAATATTGTGAAATAGCCCCATTTGTGGCAGGCCGCTATCCACAAAATGGCGTCTGTCGTCGCCATGACTGCCAGAACAATGGAATGTGCTATCAACCACTTGCCAGTATTGATTATGTCTGTAAATGTGCACAAGGTACTACCATTTAACACAGCTTCTGTCATTCAATTTACGCCTTCTTGTTAAAAAAAAAGAATTTATGTTTAGCTTAAATGTTTTTTTTATGGTATTTTCTGATTTTCAAAAGTATAAATTCATGTTATTTTTTGCATATGTAAGTAAATAAAGCACTGTAAACTAACCAGACCTCTCCGTGAGCATCAAGTTGGGTCTATGGCATAACATAATGCTCAAACTGTCAATTTCAATGTAGAGGATTCAGACTGGTCACTTTTGGTCTAAATCAAATTCAAGGAAAGAAATTCAAACATTTGCAGTATTAAATATAAAGGAATTTAACTTTGTGCAGGGTTAATTACATGTATAACAAAAATAAAAAAATCGCGAATAAAATTGCGAATGAAGGCCTATTTTGAATGACACACACTTTCTCTATCATTATGTTACTTATGCTTATACTTGAATGTTCTTTGTATGTTATGTCATGTTTTTTTTAAAAGTATTCAATAATTATTTTAACTAAAGTCTGTTTTATTTTGCCATTTTCTATTCATATTATTTTGCATAATTAAAGCTTAAGATATTTTATTTAGCATTATGCAATGTGTACACAAATTAATCAAAATTATTTTTATATAAAAAAAATCTTTCACTGTCCTGGAATATTATCCTTATTTTACTATGCTGGCATGATGCACAACAGATAATCAGCATCTTCCTACATTTAATTATCCATCAATACAGATTTTGTTATGTTATATATGCTTGAGTACTCAGTGGGTGGGTTCTTGATACATATCTACATATTTATTTAAAAGAACAAACAGCACATTCCATTTAAAACATAATACAGCTTCAAACTGGAGTCATCAAATTGCAAAATTAATTTGCCTCTATTTTACCATATTTTCTCCTTCATTTACTCACAGACTGTTTTAAATCAAACATGAGATATTATACATTTTTATGTGTTGTAAATGTTAAGTGTTGTGAAAAATCCATCTGACCTGTCGGTGAAGGGTATGTTGAAGTGAACAAGTCCACAATTCCATTACAATTTGTCCCTTAGACTTTTGGTTAAATGGTTGGCATTCAATGTTATAAAGGCATGTGCTTATAGTTAATGAAATTTAAAAAAAAATATGATGTAACACAGGATTTAGATGTGTTTTAATTTTTTTTTAACAAAAACCATTAATTTTACAATAATAAATAAGTTGAATTAAATTCTTTTCCACAGTATTGGCCTTACTTTTGTTAATTATTCTAACCTAAAGATATGATTGCTAAACTGATAATAACATTCATGCCACTAATGGTTGTTAATACATTTTTTGAACTTATTAACCACTTTTTTGTAATCTAATATATGAAATTTTGTATTTGCACCCCTTACCTTAAAAGTTAACAATGCACTTTAGACTTTTAACCTTATAAAGTTAGTTGAATTCTATGTGGTCCTCTTTTTGGATCAGGGGAACTTGATATTGAAATTTGGTGTAAGGGAGACAACTCCCCAAGATCAAGGGAGATTGCTCATAGATGCGCTTATAAAAAACAAGAGTTACTTCCTCTTGTTTATCGAGATGAATCCCAACAAAACAACTGTGATAATATCTGCTAAACTGTATCTTCAATAATGGATTATAAAAAAAAGATTTAAAGATGGAGTAATTTTTTTGTTTAAAATTTTCATTTTAGTGATTGAAAAAAAAATCAACCCCTTAAATCAGTTACCTTGTCCACAGTGACATGATCTGGTAAAAAAAACTAATATTTTTTACAGTTTTTTTTTCGTTTGATTGTGGAGCTTTGTGATAGTCTGTGAAGAAGGTTTCTTTCATAAAATGGTTCGCCAGACAAGTTTTTATACATGTCATAGGCAGTCAGTATGACTTCAGAAAGAAAAATCACACAAATGGTGCCCACAATTTAATATTTAAAATTTTGAAGAAGAAAAAATACCCTGTAAAAGTAAATAATTGAAACTTTGAAAGACATTAACAATCCTGTTTTTAACATTTTTGTTCTGATACACTGATACTTGTTTTACAGGCTTTAGTGGAAAGAAATGTGAAAAGTTGACGAGTGTTTCATTTCCTCATAAAGATTCGTACTTGCAGTTACGTCGCTTTGATGTCACACCATCAATAAATGTAACGATTCTGCTAGCGACTAAACAAGCGACTGGTATCATCTTATATAACGGAAAGGATCAACATGTGGCCGTGGAGTTATTCCGTGGACGAGTCCGTGTCAGTTTTGATGTCGGGAATTACCCAGTTTCAACAATGTTCAGCTACGAGAAGGTTGATGATGGGGAAATTCACTCGTTAGAGATGTTGGTGCATAAGAAGAACTTCACGATGAGGATTGACAAAGGAATGGCTAGAACTATTTTAAATGAAGGCTCTAAAGATCAACTGAATGTCGGAGAACCCCTTTTCCTGGGAGGCGTTCCTGTCAGTGTCAATGCCAAGGCTTTCAAGAAATGGCACATTAGGGATGGCACCAGTTTTAATGGTATATTTACAAAAATATATATCTTCTCATTTTCAGCCAAAGCTGTTTTCAAATGTGTTATCTTTATCTTACATTTACTCCTAGTTAGTTTAAATGAATGTCAATATTAAGTACTTTTAAAGCTTGGTATTATTTAGCTAATGATATGATTCTAATTGAATGAAGTATTGAGTTTCTGTCTTGTCAAAACGAGTATTTCTTGAATTCTTTCAATAGGAGTCTCCTAATTCCAAAAAATGGGCATTGCAGGCTGTCCTCTGACGTCAAGGCCAAGATTTGAAGGCCATTTTAGTGACGTAACAATGGATAAATGTGCATAATGCCATTGTGAAGCATGGCAATCCAGAATATTTTGACATCAGAAGACTGCCTTGCAAGGATTTAATTACCTCCCTTGCTAACTTTTCGAGACTCGCATTGCATTTATGTGCCCCATCAATCACCCTATAATAAAGAATCACTATTTCTACTGTACATAAAATAAAACAGTTTTATTTCTTTAATTGCTCTTGAATGCTTTCTCATTTTTCCCATTTATAACTGTCAACTATAAAAAAAAAATCTGCTTAATTGTTTCAGGTTGCTACAAGTTAGTGTATATCAATCGTAAGATAGTAGATTTCTTATCAAGTGAAGAGCGTCACAAAGTCGTGCCTGGTTGTCCTAATCATAACAAAGAGGATGAGGACCCCTGTGTCCAGCATCAGTGTCGCTTTGGTTTGTGTCGCCCCAAGAAAAGCACACCCAATGGGTATAGGTGTAAATGTCAGAGGGGCTACTCAGGAGAATTCTGTGACACAGGTCAGTCAACACCTCTTGTAATTTTATAATTTGCCAATAATGTATAGTTTATAACTAAAGTGTCTTTCATAACTATTTTTAGTTAAAATAATTGTGAATATGAAATATTCTTAATATTAGAGGTAGACAAAAGTTACAGGATGAGAATTGTCCAATAGACGAAAACTGCTTAATCACTAGACTACAGATTACCTTAAAGTAAAAAAAAAGAAATCTTGGAACACCAAAGCATGGCCTGGTCTGGTCTCACGTCAGAGATTTTGTAGAGGTACAATTTTAAAAACACGTTTTTCCAACGTATCAAGTCCACAATGTAAAGACTGGAGGGAGCTTCATGTTGCTCTCACAGCTAAAGGGGAACAGGAAGTCGATCTGTTTGTAGTGTCTGTATTGCGTCCTGTTATTGTCCTGTATTTGTCCCGTCTCGTCTTTGTTGCCAGTGCTGTTGAGGGTGATTTCCTTCACCCATTGGGCTGGCACGTCGTGAAAGTGAAATACCCTTGAGTACAAAGTTAAACCCCAATCAAACAAACAAATGAAAATGGATACTGGTCGAATCGTCTAATGGTTAAATCGCCTGACTTGTTTTAGGTTGAAGCAGATACACAACATTATCCATGTAAACATGACGGGGAGGAATTCCCCATCCTCTCTGTCATGTTTTCAGGGCTAACACGACATATGACATATACCTGGCTCTAGTTTAAGTCTAATCGCCTAATAAGTTCGGTCCAATCAGCTACTATTTAGGTAGCCCAATAAATTCACTTGGGTTCCACTACCCATGTTGGAATACATCGCCATCATATAAGTGAAATACCCTTAAGCACAACATAAAACAACAATCAATCACTCAATCAATCAATCAATCAATCTAACGCCTTTTGTATCACATTTGTGCTTTCTCTGTGATAATTGTATATTTGCATGTAAAACAGTAAGTGGCCCTGAACTCACTGAATAACAATCAGAAATTGCTTTTTGTTTTCATATCAGTTCTAGAAATCTGGCCCAATCAAATCTTTTTATAGGAGTAGTTTAACAAAAAAGAACAAAAGACTAAGTGGGAATACAATGTAACCTGTAACTATGTACCCAAAACAGTTTTCGGAAATGGTTATTTGGTGGTGATTCCAGCTTCCCACTGGTGTATGGATAAACTAGAAATCAATATTTAACAAAAAAAAAAAGATCCGAAATTTGCAGGACACATTCTTTAAGCTTCTCTTTTATGAAAATATAGGATTTGAATTAAATCTAGAGGTTGGAAACACAGACGGGAATAAGATTAATGTGCCAATTTTGGGAAGTGTGTCACAACATGATGATGGCCATGTTTTTAAAGTGCTACATCATTTTTTCTCTTTTCTTATTCATCTGAGACAAATGGTAAATAATATCCCTTCAGAAATATGATTGTCTGTGATGTCTGCAATATTAATATAAAATGTTCTTTTCTTCAGAATGGTGTACCAAAAGTATGGGATGCAATGAAGGCACATGATAGGTATGGGTTAAAACAAAATAGGTTTTGAAAATGAAAAATGTTGCACTACTTTGTCTTTAACACTTTCATTCCTACTTGTTTCTTGTAGTTCAAACCCATAAATCATAGTGTGTTTTATAAAACAGAGTTATAATTGGTTCTAGCTTATTATATCTAAGCAACCTACAGCTACACTACATTGTTATCAGCACAAGCAGTGCAAATGGATTTTTGATACAGGAAAATGCCCTTCATTGTCAGTATTGTTCATTTCTAGATGTCAAGCATAGCTGATAGGTATAAAAGTTATGGAAAATAATATGCTGTGTTTAACCCAGGCTCTGGTTACCTTTGGTCCAGTTAATAGGCTTCTGCCCTTGGAAGTTGGAAGCTCTGGAGGTTACCTTTGGTCCAGTTAATAGGCTTCTGCCCTTAGAAGTTGGAAGCTCTTGAGGTTACCTTTGGCCCAGTTAATAGGCTTCTGTCCTTGGAAGTTGGAAGCTCTGGAGGTTTAGATAGCTGGAAACCAAATCAGGGCAATTTTGAGCATGGACTTTGATTATTCATTTCAGACATTTTTTCATTTTTTACAACTTACTGCAGGATCTGACAGGTATTAGAACCCACCAAAAATAGACAGGATAGGCAAGAGCTGTGATCCTGTGTGTACTAAGCACTGGATGAACTTTACTTTTACAACAGAGCCAACATTTCACACCTTACGGCTGTGTTAATGTTGCTATTTAATATTGGAGTACCTCATCATCTAGCATCATATCATTGAAATACCTTTGAGCTTAACATTCTACACCAATCAGTCCAGGCCCCAAGGCTTTTGCTGTACTGCTTAGTTAGTGGTTAGCATGTGTGCTTAGTAATCCTACTCTGATGTACTGTTCACAGGATCGAGTCCGTCTGTCAACCATCAGGTATATGAGTGAGTCACATAATGTGGCTCCAGCAATCGCAAGGGTCGTTTTTATGAGGTTTCCCCTCGGTTTTCCACCAACGAGGAACAATGTGAACAATCGGTCGTCATATAAGTGAAATACCCTTGAGTACAATGATAAGCCGCAATCAAACAATCAGTGCAATCAGTGCAATCAGTCCATAAAACTACATTTACCCGATATAATTTGGTAATTCATGTATATGTAGTAGTTATTGTTAATTTAATACTCCATTTAGAGGTGCTATTCATGAGTTAAAGGATTTTTTATTTTTTTTTTGCAGTGTCTGTGTGCTGATTTACAACTCAACCAGACAGGTGTTGATTCTGGTTAAACAGTTTAGACCAGGTGAGACATTTACATTTCAATGTAAGTGCATCTGTTCTAGTCTGGTCTTTATGACCCCATATTAGAATCTTCCAACAGAAAGTGCCTGCTGCTGTTGCCCAGGTGCTCTCCGAGAGAAGTCCATTTGTCTTACATCTTGTGATTGTCCTGTGTTGTCTTTGTTTATATCCTGTGGCTAAGTTATTTAGGGTTATTGAGTGAAATAACATTAAGTATTACATAAACATTTATCAATTAAACATTCAAAGAAAGGTCCTGCAGCCACCCATCCCGTGGTGTCGAGGGTGGTTTCTTTCACCCATTGGGCTGGCATGCTGTCAAATTAGTGAAATAACCTTAAGTATGTTGTAAAATCCTTTTCAAACGACATTCAAAGAAAGGGCCCGCAGGCATCGATCAAGCGATCAAAACTACTGATCCTCTTTCGATGTAGCACTCACGTGTTTGAGTCCCACAAAGTAACTCTTTCACAAATACAGAATCTGAAAGGAAGTGCCCTTTTGCTAAGTTTGGCTTCACCCATAGTCATTTTGTCTATAATGAACATTAATTGGATGTTAGTTTGGCTACTATATTGCTGCCATGAAAGTGAAATATCCTTGAGCATGTCGTAAAAAACCAATAAATAAATCAATCAATCAGTCAATCAATCAATCAATCAATCGATCAACGAAAGCAACTAAGTAACCAACCAACCAACCAACCAACCAATCCAAAAAGAAAATTATGAATGAACTATTAAACCTTGAGCCACCTTAAATATTAAACGACTGACTAATTAAATAATAGGAAGAAATACAAAGAAATGAACAAAACAACATGTATTCAACCATTAAATCTACATGCATACATTTTGATAGCATTTAACACCTGATTGGAAAACTTGTTTTCTTTTTGCAGCTGTTTACCTTAGTATGTCCTCAGAGAAGGAAGAAGATGGGGTTAAAAAAATTGACACGGAAGAGTTTCCTGGGTCTCTGGGGATATCGTATGAGCTGTGTGCTGGCCTTATTGATAATGACGACAGCCCTATAGTCACTGCTCAAAAAGAGGTGTTAGAGGAATGTGGTTACAATGTTCCAATAGAAAACTTTGAAAGAGTAACATCTTACAGGTTTGTTGTATTTACTTCTTAAGTGTGGGTTGGGTTGTCTCGAGGGAGGGAAACCTGGAAATATATTGTGTGTCTGTCTGTCTGTGAACACTGTTTTGCCCGGCACGTTTCCGTTAACATTAATGTTCAATTAATTTAAAAATGTGTAAGCTTAAATACATCCATTGCAGTATGAAGTTGTCTTCCTGCAAATTAAACGAAATCAGACTGATATTTGCGAATTAACTTTCATTTTTCTTTTTTTAAGTTATGACCCTGTATTCTTAAAATTTTAGTCTACATAATGTAGACATTTTTCGTATTGCAGATAATTATATATCAGCCAAAAAGAATATGTCATCTGTATTATGACTCTTGGTTAAACAGGCCTGTGCTGTTGGGGAGAACGGTCAGAACAGGGTTTCCCCATGGTTATGCAAACTTAATTTAGGAGG